>JAFFZH010010531.1:0-11469 GCA_018420115.1 Euura saliciscinereae | reverse complement strand
AATTTTCAAACCCTACTCAAGCTGCCAAAACACGTTCGATTGCTGTGAAATTGATATCAGTGACGTAAAAAGAGTGAACGAAGGGCATGACGAATTTTTTTTTCCGAAAATCGGAACACGTAATGAGAATTTTGTATAACAATATTGTTCTGTGACCCTAGGAGGTGCTGCCCCTCGTGGAGATGGGCAGCACTTCCTTGGATTACAGAACATTATTGTTAAAAAAACTGTAATTACGTCTCGATTTTCGAAAATTCAAGCTTGATACGCCCTTCGCGCACTTTTTTTGCGTCACTGATATCAATTTCACATCAATCGAATGTGTTTTGGCCGCTAGCAGTGGGTTCGGAAATGCCAAGTGTGAAATGTCGCTATCTCTCTCGCACTCATATGGCTCAGGTTACGAGGTCACGTGACTTTCATTAGCGCCATAGGCCGCACCACAGGAGCGAGAGAGAACGACCATTTCCGGTTTCATTTCCTCTTAAGCCATTTGACAGACGTCAAACTCATCGATGAACAAAAATGATCATCAGTAAAACCAAATAGTCTTTTTTTCTATCGCAATTGTGATGAAAGTGAATAAATGGACCAGATTTTAGTCACGATAACGATCGTGGAGTCGTGATAAGGTGCGCTGTACATAATATTTTGAAAATCCTCAAAGCGGTTCGAGGAAAAAACGGAATTAAATTAACTTCAGGGTAATAAAAAAGTATTTCGACGATTCAACATGAATTCTAACGCTGTCGACGCCAGTAACGGATGGCGCGAGTGCGCCCAATGGCTCACGAGATGCGGGGCTTTGTGGAGCGACCACAAGGCCAACTGGCCCAGCGCAACCGCCTTCGATCTAGCCTACATCCTTCGCGACGGGGTGTTGCTCTGCAATTTACTGAATACTGTAGACCCTGGCTGCGTCGACATGAAAGAAGTCAACCAGAGACCGCAGCTCGCCCAGTTCCTCTGCCTCCGTAACATCAAGATATTTCTCTCCGCCTGTTCGGTGATCTTTGGAATCTCAAATTCTGAGCTCTTCGAACCTCCGATGTTGTTTGATTTGTCCGATTTTCATCGTGTTCTGTGCACTCTGTCTGCTCTCTCGGTCTCCCCAAGACTACGGCGTAGAGGAATAGAGTAAGTTTTTGGAAAATTTATAGATTTGTGCGAATGATGTACACAGATTGTTGTATAAACCCTTGTTTCTTTGTATCGCAGAGGATACTACATCGGACGAGATAGATCTCACGAGGAGGAAGAAATTTATAAAAGTTTGCAAAGAAAAGGAGTGGGGTGAGTCCGTTGGGTATATCTCAATTTTTTTCCTCGTTGATAAGGATATCATTTACTACGTAGAGTAGTAAAGAATTTTAATCTCGTTTTCATCCTATTCCTTGTTTAGAGAATTGAAATTCAATTTCTTCTCTTCTTCAATTCGTCTTCCTCTGATCTCATTCCTGATTTTTCCTAAGAGCTCGTTTCGTGCATAAGCAGCCTATTGTTCAAGTTTGAATGTGATTAATTATTGTTGAGTAAAAAGAACACAGTATAAACGGCAGTTATTTAGCATCGGATAGAATTTTTGTTTCTTTGAAATCTTTTGTTCATATACAGGGTGGATCGTGTCAAGTGTCGAAAATGGGAGGGGCTTAGTTTTCACAAAGCTTTAAGCCCCGTCGGCCAATGAACAAAGAGAAGAATCACTGCGACGGAATACGATAGAATCCAATAAACTTGGTGTGGGGAAACTAAGCCCCTCCCATTCTCGACCCTTGAGACGTTACGCCCTGTGTATTCTGTATTCTTTATTATTATCTTTGTAAAAATTTACACGTTTGCAATAGTTAGATGGATGCATGGCTATTTGTGTTTTTTGTTTCTTTTTTCCTTATCGTGCGCAAGGCGGGAGGACGAGGGTCGTCGCAGAAGGTTTAGAAGGAGAGAGGGCGACGAGGCGGGTATTAGGGGGGAAAGCCAAGTTCCAGTAGAGGAAGAGGATGGGTACGGAGATTACTACGGCGATATTCAGAGCGAAGAGATCTACCAGGACCTTTGTAGCTTGAGATCGTCACGAACGCCAAGTGCTGCAAAGGTTTTCATTTATTTCGATCATTCTCTTCGATTGTGGAGCGAAAATTGCTAACGAAACAAAACCTGACTATTGATACAATGATTTTGTCCATTTTCAGGCACTACCTGCATCCAAAACCGAAAAACGTGATCATGTCGTCAATGAACTGATAGAGACTGAGCGCAACTACTCAGAATTGTTAGGAACCTTGATACAATACTTTGCTGTGCCTCTGGCCGCCTACCTCAGACCCGAAGATTGGAGATGTATATTCTTCGGAATAAACGAACTCTCCACGATCCACGAAGGATTCTATTCCTCGTTGTCGAAATTTGTCAACGGAGAAGATCTGGCGCAAGCCTTTCTCAATTGGAGGGAAAAGTTCCTGATCTACGGAGACTACTGCGCAAATCTTACAGTCGCTAGAAACACATTAGATGAAATTTGTTCCAGAGACGAAATAATCGATCAGGAAGTCATTGTGAGTAGCTTGGATAAGCTGTGACAATTTCTACAATGTCTCTTCTCATCATAAAAATTTGTTTCCTCAGAGATGCGAAGACGAAGCTAAAGACGGGAAATTCAAACTCCGCGACCTATTGTCAGTACCGATGCAACGGATACTCAAATACCATCTACTGCTGGACAGACTGGTAGAAGCAACACCCACAGAGTGGACGGAGGACCGACGTCAGCTCACCAAAGCAAAAGAAGCCATGCTCGATGTAGCCCAATGCATAAACGACGTAAAACGTGATTCGGACTCCTTGGATGTGATCAGACAAATTCAAGCCTCTATCGTGGGATGGAATAACTCGGAGGATGTCAGACTCGAGGATTTTGGAAGATTGCTCAAAGACGACGAGCTCAGGGTTCGTTTAGACCGACTATAAATAAAACATTTTCAATGTGATTTTTACACTGAACGTAATTCATCTTGTGTTATAGATCAGAGCTCAGAACGATCACCGAATCAAGACGAGGTGGGCTTTCGTATTCGAACAGGCAATACTGATATGCAAAGTCGGAAGAGGCGACCAGTATTGCTACAGGGAAATAATGCGACTGGATGACTACAGATTGGATCACAACAACACTCGTAGTATAGGTCGCGATCAACGGTGGTCCCACCAATGGCTACTTGTCCACAAGCAAACCTCCGCGGCGTATACTCTGTTCGCCAAGACCGAAGATCAGAAAAAGGTGTGGGTGAAGGTGCTGCGCGAAGCTATGGACACCGTGAATCCAGCTGCGTGCAAATCTACGGACCATAAATTCGAATTGACTACTTTTGATATCGCACAAAGCTGCAGTCATTGCCTGAAGTTTCTCAAGGGTCGAATATTCCAGGTATAATGACGTGAATTCGGTAATATTCGGGTCTGCAATAATAATAATACTATTTCTAGGGATACAGATGCACCAGCTGCCTCGACTCCGTGCACAAAAAGTGCATTATGTACTCAGGATGTTGTACCCCCGTCACGGCACCACCTCCACCACCTCCGCCTGTACCATTTGAACGTAATCTATGTCCTGAATTATGGTTTGTCGGAGAGATGGAGAGAAGTATGGCAGAACTGATGCTCGAACATCGTAGGAATGGGACGTACCTGATTAGGGAACGACCCTCTGGCCAGTGTCAGCTCAAACAGGAAAACAGTTACGCGATTAGTATGAGGTAAGGTTTTTTTTTCTTCTTACTACGATCTTAATAAACGAAATTTTAAGTGAATAAACCAAAGAAAGAGAGACAGAACGAGCAGAAATGAATGACAAATAATTTTGATAGTAGAAAAGACATTTAACTCGAATTGCAAATTCATTGCGATAATGAAAAAGCAAGCTAGCATACATTGTTGAATGTTTGTTTCAGGACAAACGGAGCTGTGAAGCACATACGAGTGTTTAATTGCGAGGTAAAAGGTGTTCCTGCATTTTACCTCAGCAGCGCACGTTCTTTTAAAAGTATCGTTGAACTGGTTAATTACTACGAGCGAAATTCACTAGCCGAAAATTTTGTGGAAACATTCCATGAACGGTTATTGTGGCCTGTGAATGCGCCGAGGATGCAGAATAGCTACGTTCGATAAAGAAGAAGGCGCTCCAAGTATTGATGATAAAATAGTATTAGGCAGTAATCAACCGCCTAGTAAATGAATAAATAGACGTACTTAGATTTTTAAACTCAGGTGATAACGAATCTCATCGAGATTGTGATGCTTTTGCTGTACAAATTAGATCTCAACCAGCAGTGCCTATATGAGAACGAGACTTTGAAACATATTCTATTGCAGTGACGAATTTCTCTTCTCACTATAAGTATACCAAAGGAGTTAGCTTTATTTTATTATCAACTGTGTCTAAACTTGCCGATGTTCAAGGCTTGAGGTGCTTTTGCGCTGTATTACAATGCGAAAAATGAGCTGTTAATCAAATTTATCAAATTTTATAGATCGTTATGTTTGATACATTCTATTATTGTTACATGCTTTCAAAGCTTTATTCCTTATAGAAGTGAATTGAACACTTTCAAAGGATTATTATATTATAGTATACAAAAATTAAGTTGTCATATCGATATGTATTATAATAAGGAAGAGACGGAGAAAAGATAGAACAGATCTGTACGTGGTTCTATACCGGTGCTGTGCTTTTATATTTTTTCAGAATCTAATAAACGGGTAGTAGGATCATACGTACATAGAGATTTTTCACTATTCGTGTATATTAACATTGAAAAGAGGTAAGAAAAGATAAAAACATGAGATAATCAAGAGCACGGAAATAGAGATCGAAAAATCATACAAACTAGAAAACTGACCTATTTTCTAGGTACTACTCCTAGCTTTTTTACTTTGTCATTGCGGATACAGAAGTTGAAGTAATCCAGTGTGGATACATGTAAAATAAAAGAAATCCTGATGAACAAATTTGTTCTCATCGTAAATGGGAGAAATCTATGAATTCGTTTTTTTATTACCGTCTCAGAATCTATTCTTCAGAATAATGAAACTCAATATTTTGGCCTTAATCGAAGGAACTCTTCCCGATTGCAAGTATTTGATTTTAAAAATAACTTCATTACAGTACTAAAAAATTTTTTTGGCTTCTGAATAAGTTCGAAAGCCAGGGAATCCCCGCGAATAATGATCAAAATCCGCTGCTCTTTTTTTTCTGACTAAACTTCTTTACCGACCGAGTCTATGATAAAAAAGTCTTGTAGCATCGTTCCGAACGGAAAGGGCGTTACCACTCTATATACAAAGAGCACAGTTCGTGTCTATCCGAATGGCGTAAGAAGAGAGAGACGTCACAATACATCGATAATAGGAACACCTCAGCTGTGGGGCCTGTGGCGGAACGGAACAAGAGTCAAGAGTACTGTTTCGATGACAATAATGGTGATAAAAAAGTGACGTTAAACAAACGATGATTAGCAACAATAGGACAGAACACAGTGATTGGAATCACGATAATAGCCATGGGGAGTGAGATACCGTCGATGCTAACGTACGCATAGCGTAATAATAATATATTTGATCAAAGATCAAAGGCGAAGGTGGAACTGATTGCCTATAAAAGTGTCAGAAAACAAAACAAACCTACGCGAATCCGACGCCAAAACCGCGAGTTTCAAAATGAGTTCGAACACAGAGGGAAACGCAGACGCCAGCAACGGATGGCACGAGTGTGCCAAATGGCTAACGAGGTGCGGGGCTCTCCGGAGCGACCACAAGGCCAACTGGCCCAGTGCGACTGCATTCGATCTAGCCTACACCCTCCGCGACGGAGTGCTGCTCTGCAATTTACTGAACACGGTAGACCCCGGCTGCGTCGACATGAAAGACGTCAATCAGAAACCGCAGCTCGCCCAGTTCCTCTGCCTCCGTAACATCAAGATATTTCTATCAGCCTGTTCGTCGGTCTTTGGACTCTCGGATTCCGAGCTCTTCGAACCCTCGATGTTGTTTGATTTGTCAAATTTTCATCGGGTTTTATGCACGCTGTCTGCTCTGTCCGTCTGTCCTAGACTGAGACGTAAAGGAATTGAGTGAGTACTGGGTAACGTGATTTAGACGGATTGCAGAATTGAATCTTGTTCTTTGATCTTGCAGGGGATTTTCGATAGGACGAGACAGATCGCAGGAGGAGATTTACAAGGATCTGCAAAGCGAAGGAGTCGGGTGAGTCGACGGGTCGATTTCGATATTCTATATTTTCTTCTAAACATGGAATACAGAAAAGAGAAAGAAAGCGACGATTATGATACTCGTAACTATCCAAATACTATAATCATTTGTTAATGGGTTTAGCCACACGGGGGCGGTGGTTGGCTTTACCATAAAACCTAGAGGGGTGGACCTAGGTGAGTCCCAAGTTTATCAGGAACTTCTCTGCTTTTCAACCACCCCTCAACACGACTGGCCTTCCACGGAGGAGGTATATGTCGATTTTGACCTCCCTTGCAGGAAGAGTGTTGCCGCTTGGATTTTATTGGAACAATTGATACCCTACACTTTGATCTCAGTCTCGATTCAATGCCAGTCGACACTCTTCCTCCTATCGCACTCCGAATTTTTCTAAGAGCTCGTTTCGTGTATAAGCAGCCTATTGTTCGAGTTTTAATGTGATTAATTATTGTTGAGTAAAAAGAACACAGTATAAACGGCAGTTATTTAGCATCGAATAGAATTTTTGTTTCCCTGAAATCTTTTGTTCATATACAGGGTCGATCGTGTCAAGTGTCGAGAATGGGAGGGGCTTAGTTTTCACGAAGCTTTAAGACCCGTCGGCCAATGAACAAAGAGAAGAATGAATCACTGCGACGGAATACGATAGAATCCAATAAAATTGGTGTAGGGAAACTAAGCCCCTCCCATTCTCGACCCTTGAGACGTTACACCCTGTGTATTCTGTATTCTTTATTATTATCTTTGTCAAATTTTTTACGTTTGCAATAGTTAGATGGATGCATGGCTATTTGTGTTTTTTGTTTCTTTTTTCCTTATCGTGCGCAAGGCGGGAGGACGAGGGTCGTCGCAGAAGGTTTAGAAGAAGAGAGGGCGACGAGGCGGGTATTAGGGGGGAAAGCCAAGTTCCTGTAGAGGAAGAGGATGGATACGGAGATTACTGCAGCCATGTTCAGAGCGAAGAGATCTACCAGGACCTTTGTAGCTTACACCTGCCTCCGCCGCCGAGCACCACGCAGGTTTTATTATTATTTTTGTTTATTTGTTCATTTCATTTCTTAATCCTTATCAACGAGAATTAAAAAGCAATATCTAGAACTAATACAACGATCGTACATGTATTTATCACAGTTAGTTTGCTTCATCTGGATAGTCACACGTGTCTCTATTTTATACAAGCACAATTTTTAGCGATGTGATTGAATTTATCAGACTTTTTCAGTAATCGCCTTATACGATGAGCATGCTTAAATAATATTTCGATATTTTATTGTGAGAGCAGAAATTTGATTAGAATTTTAAATAGCCCCCCAAAACCAGAGAATTAATAAGGTGATTTTGTGAGTGTTTAGGGGGTGGCCGCATCCGGAGGTGAGAAGCGCGAGTACGTCGTTAAAGAGCTCGTTGAGACTGAGCGAAACTATTCAGAGGTATTGGCGAGTTTATCGCGACACTTTGCTCGACCTCTGTCCACTCGCCTTAGACCCGAGGACTGGAAGCGTATATTCTTTGGGATAAACGAACTCTCTACGATCCACGCCGGCTTCTATAGCTCGTTGTGGAAGGCTAGAAACGGAGAGGATCTGGCGCAAGTATTCCTCAAGTGGAGGGAACAGTTCCTAATTTACGGAGACTATTGCGCCAATCTTACAGTCGCTAGAAATACCTTGCAGGAAGTTTGCGCTAGAGACGATGAAATCAATCGGGAAGTAATTGTGAGTCGTTGTTGTGAAATTTTCAAAATCTTACCAATTTCTGTTTTCTACTTTCGTTTCGTCTTTCAGAGATGCCAGGACGAAGCTAATAACGGCAGATTCAAACTACGAGATATATTGTCTGTACCGATGCAAAGGGTACTCAAGTATCACTTATTGTTAGAAAAATTGGTGGAAGAGACCCCCGTCGAATGGACGGAGGACAGGAGGCAGCTGATCAAAGCCAAAGACGCTATGGTCGACGTAGCTCAATATATTAACGAAGTTAAACGGGATTCCGACACTCTGGATATCATCAGAGACATTCAAGCCTCGATCGTGGACTGGGATATCCCAGAGGACGTGCAGCTCAAGGATTTCGGAAGGCTGCTAAAGGACGGAGAGCTCAAGGTTCGTTGGACTCTTCGATTTTAACACTGTCGCAAACTAATTAATACTAATCGCAGGTCAAAGCGCACGACGATCAGCGGGTCAAGGCGAGATGGGCGTTCGTATTCGAGCAGGCAGTGTTGATCTGCAAGGCTGGAAGAGGCGATCAGTACTGCTACAGGGAAACCCTGCGGCTAGATGACTACAGATTGGAAGATCGCATAGAGAGACGGACTCTGGGTCGCGACTCTCGGTGGTCCTATCAATGGCTGCTTGTTCACAAACAGGCCTACACGGCCTACACTCTCTACGCGAGAACGGACGATCAGAAAAAAGCGTGGATCAAAGCGCTGCGGGAAGCTATGGACAACGTTAATCCAGCTGCGTGTAAATCCACGGACCATAAATTCAGATTGACTACTTTTGACACGGCACGATGCTGCAAGCATTGTCTCAAGTTCCTCAAAGGACGAATATTTCAGGTATATCGACGCTTTTGAACATCGACTCGATATCGAGATGGTAATAACCGATTTTAATCTTTCAGGGATACAGATGCACCGTGTGCCGGGTCTCCGTGCACAAACAGTGCATAATGTTCTCCGGTCGTTGTACTCCGGCTGCGCCGCCGCCTCCGCCACCCCCGCCTTTACCGTGCGAACGCGCCCTATCTCCGAAATTATGGTTTGTCGGGGAGATGGGAAGAGATACGGCAGCTTTAAAACTTGAACATCGCGAAGATGGAACCTACATGCTGAGAGTTCGGCCTGCTTCCCTGCCTCGACTCGAACATGAGACGAGTTACGCTCTTAGTATCAAGTGGGTATTTTTTTTTTTTTTTTGTATCATGTCTCGGATCGTTTATTGATTTTCAATCTTTCATGTTTCAGGGCGCACGGAGCTGTGAAGCACATGCGAGTTTTTAAACGCAACGTGGAAGGTGCCGCGCTCTTTTACCTGAGCGAGTCTCGTTACTTTAAAAGTGTTGTTGAGCTGGTTGAGTACTACGAGCGTAATTCGCTCGCGGAAAATTTCGAGAGATTGGATCAAAGATTGTTATGGCCTTTCAGGCGAGTTTTAGCCAAAGCTATGTATGACTTTAGGGGAGGAGAACCAAATCAATTGAGTCTTCGACAAGGATGCAGAGTCGTGGTGCTCAGTAAGGAGGGAGACGCCAGAGGCTGGTGGAAGGGAAAAATAGGCGATCAAGTTGGGTTTTTTCCCAAGGAATACGTCGCTGAAGAATAGATTCGATCGAGTTATCAAAAATCAAGATTATGCGATATCCTTATTCTCAGTGTAAAATTATAAACCACGTTTTAACACATTTAACAAATGTTTTAGAGTTATAATTACGTGTATCTAACGTTACGATAAGACTGTTGAAAATTATTTTTCTCCGTTAGCTAGATCAAGAAATGAATTTTAAACCGCCGAACGATTAATCAATTATTAGTCAATTTTTATCCAATTGGATACTGATGAAAAATACAGTCGAAATCGTGATTGTCGAGTCTTTGATCAATTAATAAATTCCATCTATTCTATTTATAAATTTTTATAATTTTATGCAATTTGCTGCTGCTAATCATGTTACAATTTATTGTCGGCACAAGTAAAAACAAATTTTTGTGTATAACTAGTGTAATAACAATATTTATAGGTAACTTACACGATGGATATGCCATTTTAATTATAATGCAATTATTTTTAAGTATAAAAAAAACAAATATTAATAATATTACGCTAGGCGTATTATCATATAATACATTCTGACGGTGTGATGAGATTTATTCGAACAAATTACAATCTTTATCAAATGCACTGACTGCCAATCAATCAATTTTTAGATATTTTAATCTTAATAGTTTCTAATTATACAAGAGAAACTCACCTATAATATATGCCTATATTTTTTATCTTTAGGCAAAATGTGAGTCAGAAGATTTAGCTTTGAAAGAAGAATATAATTTAAATCCATGAAATAGTCTTGGTAATAGTTGAAATCAAATATATTCCATAGTAACAAAGCACTAAAAAAAAGTAGGAAAAAGAATAAGCAAACAAAAAAAACGAGAGTTCGATCTTATACCTAAAGCATAGCCAAAGTTCTATTTTTGCAAATGGATAATTAACTCTTTTCGCTGGTGTTATATTATTACACTGAGGTTTCGATATATTTTATTATCAATTATAAATCATTATGTATATGTACAATTATTATATATATGTTACTACTATTAGTAATGCAGAGGTATATTATACGTAGGTATAATATTTTTATCCTAACGAGAAAGAAATCAAGTTCTCAAATTGTGCCAATAATAAATCTAATAAACTTCTATGTTTATCGAATCGTTATCAAATATATTGTATTTATAATATAGGTAAATATAGTTAAAAAGATACAATACAATCGAAAGTAACATTTCATAATACCTGTTACAAGTTCAATTCGTAGAATTCAATCGTGGGAGCTTAGTATCAACTTTACGTGTATATCGACTTTATATTTATTTTCCTCAGTACTAATTTGATTGTTAAGTCCAAATTATGTGAGACTATGTCTACCCAACCGTAATCACCGAACATTCTTTTCTGCACATTACCTGTTTATATTTATTAAATAAATGAATAAGCCTAAATAATCAATTAGACGGAACGAAAAAAGGAACAAAAGTCATCGCAAGACCTTTGAGTTCCTATCCAATGTATTTTCAAATGTAAAGTCTGCAGTCGTTATATTGTGTCTATATATGCGCTGAGTCGATGAAATGAAAAATAATAAAAATCTGCTTAACAATTATCCATATTTTATTATTTATCCTCGCCTATTTTACCCCTCCCGAATTCCGAATTTTCGAATCAGGAGAACATCTGCGGTGAGGAGGTATTTCGAAAGTGGGAAACTAGTGGTCGCTAAAAGCCCGGGGATTTGGATCAGGAGCACAGGAATACCGAGGAGCTCCTCCGAAATTTCAGAATGATTGATTGATCGATTGAATGAATGAACGAATGCATGCAGGCCTCTCTTCAATAACAAATTTCGAATAGTGGTCGCTAAAAATCCAGGGATTTGGATCAGGAGCACAGGAATACCGAGGAGCTCTTCCGAAATTTC
>JAFFZH010010529.1:0-13931 GCA_018420115.1 Euura saliciscinereae | reverse complement strand
TTTGTTAAACAATGATTTGTTTAAACAATTTGTTGACAACTTTTGGGCATTATTATTATTGAAAATGAATACTCTTATCATCTTGATTGTGGTTGATTTTTTTCCGATTTTTATCTCATCTCGAAGTACTCAATATTGACGACGAGACTCACTTTTGGTTGAGATTGTATAGCCTATACATCCTTAAGACGGTATTCCAGAAGCGATTAGACTACGTAATTCTTTCTCGATAAGACATGCGAGGTCGCTGCTGCGAGGTCGAAATTTTAACATCTTCACCCTTGTCGCAGTTGAAATCCGACAATTTTTTTTGTTGAATATTCGAGAAAATATCTTATTAAATTAATATTTTTTAGTGGATTGTTTCTGATTAATTTATTGTTAGCATGAGTGAAAAAATAACCAATCAACCGAAATCGACGCTGGAATGATATGAATATTTTTGACAAATATCTCAAGTTTTTCTAATCCCTTGAAAATATTAGCTGTCCATTTTGCCCCAGTGAAACGCATTTCCTCTCGATTTCCTCCTACTTAACACAGTTGGAATTTTTTAAATCTTCTCATCGTCCTTAAAAGTGTACAAAAAGTGTAATAAAACGTTATCAGAATTTTTCTAGATTGAATAAAAGCTTCTTCTTTCCTTTTCTCATATTTTTCCTAATTTTATGCAACTTTAGAAACTCAAATAAATTTCTATGAGATTTATATTACCGGAATAAGGTTTATAACCTTATGTTCGAAAATTTCATATGCACAGTTTTATAGAAATTTATTTGGTTCTGCAAAAACTTTTTTATCGAGCGATTACCTCACCGATATGGTGAATTTTCGACGTATAATTCACTCAGTTTAACAGAATCAGAATGAAACTGAGCCACGAGAAAGAGAATCTACGACTCGAACCGCGACCCCTTTTCCCTTTTTCATTGCTAAGATGAAACCCCTCGTGCTGAGTTTATCGTCTGCAAATAACCGAAGGGTGTTTATAGATGGAGATGGAAAAATGAGAAGATTTCTATCCAGAGGAAGCGCGTAGAATATCCGGTGTGAAATTTTTACTGAGCGAAGTCTGTGAAAATAGGAGAAAAGCAAATTGGATTTTTCTGGAATGGAATTACGAAAAAAGTCTCGGGGGGTGAAAAGAAAAAAAAACTGTTCAGATTAATTTGTTCAGTTTCAAATTAGCTCGGGTCACCGTGCGGTATCCGATTTTTAATTAACTCACTTGACAGGGAGAAGAGAATAAAAGTCTGAATCAAATCACTTTTTTTTACCAAACAATTCCACGTACCTAACCGCGGATAATAATTTCCCAGTTTATTTCATCCCCTACAGCCCTGAGTCGCTTTTGTTATTTTAATTCTTATCCTGATGAAGAAGCTTTTCTCGTGTACCGAAAATGCTTTAAGACCAGCTACTGCTTATATACCCTGGCGTCCTATATGTACTCGTACAAAGTAGCCTCTTCATTTTCTAGAGTTCATTAAGCCCGGCTTATTTCGAGCCACGCGGTTAGTTCATTTCTTCACCGACCACCAATCAGACAAAGTCGAAACAATCAGGTCAGAAAATCTAAAAATCAACGCCTGAAATATAGATATGTGTGTTTTAGGCCAGGCAGCTGCAGATCTTCGAGAAAATTAGATCAGATTAAATATAATAAGATTTATATAGAACTTTATAAAAAAAAATCCCCCAAAATTATTTGACTTGAATGAAAATTTATGTTTAGTTTTCTTTTTTTTCATCAAAGGATGCAAAATAGAAATTCAGGATCAATTTCAGTTTCGATTTATGATGATTTTCATCGGAAGAACTAAATTAAAAAAGTCCCTGATATACATTTGAGTGAGAATTACTATTGAAATAGCTTGAAATTTTTTTTTGTTGAATCGAGGATCCTTGTCAATTTATTCAATCTTCTTCATATTCATACCCTAATTTTTCTAGACATCGTAGATTTATAAAAATGATTGAAATTCACTTTATTTACTGAAAGAATATTTTATCGCGGTTTTATCCATCGTCTGCTCCAACCGGAACGTAATTTTGAATTTTTAAATGAGATCAATATTTAAAAAACGGTCGGAAAACGAGTTTGATTATAATCCAATTTTTTTTAAATAGTTTTGCCATTTTTTATAAAAATTTCGGATCTCAAACACGCAAAATCAATTTTTTTTTGCAAATCGGCTGAATTTTAGAATTCGAACCAAGCGATTCTATCCAGGAATTATCGGATATCGAATTCACAATTATCCTGTAGTTCCTCATGAGAGTATCTCCGCGATTATATCCCAAGCGACTATATCCGTTGGCAAATAATATCCATCCCAAGTGTTTTGCGAGCTCGTATACCCTAAGTTTAACGACTAAAACAGAGGGAAGGAAAAATAACTGCATCCTCTATTGGTTTTCCGATCGTAACCTCGAGGGATTGAGGTGAGTGAGAGTGTGCTTTCCTTTATTCCCCTCGCCGAGCCCGGCAATGATCATAGAACTCTGAGAGAAAAGGGGGCAGCGTAGAGAGAAGATAAAATGAAAAAGTAAAAATAAGAAATAAAGAGTAACGAAAGAGATAGTCTGGTCCTTAACCCTGCAGGATTCTCCTCCCTTTCCCCCGCGCCTCGGCGAAGCGAAAGCACTGCCGTTGGCGCACTTCTACTCACTCTCTAGGTTCCCCTAGGTCAACAATATGGTTTCGTTTCACAGGAAATGCATCGAAGTTGAGTGCAAAGTGCATCGCTAACGCCGCACGCCCTCGGTATGAGTGGCTGCTCCTCCGTCAACCAACCCCCCTTTGCGCTCAAAGGAGAAAAGGGAACAGCTGATTATTGTCGTTTTTTGAATTGTTAATTTGCGATTTCAGGAACCACTTAGGGGTGAGGGAGAAATAACTCGTTGAATTGACGTGTCAATAGTCAAAATGAATTGATTCTCAAATCACTTGAAGTATCGAAAATCACCTGAATTGAAATAATTGAATTAAATGAAATTACCAAGGTTGAATCGAATTGAATTTAAGTTAAATCGTGTTGAATTAAATTGAAATTGAAGTTGAATTGTAGTTGAAGTTGAATGAAATTCGAATTAGGGTTGCACTGAAGTTGAATTGTAGTTTGAATTTAATAAAATTTAAATTATAGTTTGGGTTTCAGTTGAAGTTAAAGTTGAATAAAGTTGGAATTGAAGTTGAATTGAGTTGAATTGAAGTTGAATTGTAGTTTGAATTGATTAAAATTGAAATTATAGTTTGGGTTTCAGTTGAAGTTAAAGTTGAATAAAGTTGGAATTGAAGTTGAATTGAGTTGAATTGAAGTTGAATTGAGTTGAATTGAAGTTGAATTGTAGTTTGAATTTAATAAAATTGAAATTATAGTTTGAGTTTAAGTTGAAGTTAAAGTTGAATAAAGTTGGAATTGAAGTTGAATTGAGTTGAATTGAAGTTGAATTATAGCTTGAGTTGAATACAATTGGAATTGAAGATGAATTGAAGTTGATTAAAATTCGAATTGAGGTTGAATTGAGGTTGAAGTTGAAGTCGAATTGAAGTTGAAATTGAACTAAAAGAATTACGTTAAATTGGATGAATCATTCTGAATTATTTCAACCCTCAGAATTGATGTGTCACTCAAATCTTGAGTCATTTGCCCTTTAGTTAGGGGCCACATTTGACTTCCCTAAAAGAAATCATCGGGCTCAGACTGGGGCCCGATCAGAAAATTTTGTTCGGGAAGGTAGGCCAGGGCCTTGCCGGTATTGTCCTACTTAAAAAAGCCGTATTTTACCTAAATCAGGGCCTAGCGAGGCTATGCTGGGGTGTCCCTAGTTAATGATAGCATAATTGACCCTCTTTGAGGCCATGTTGATGTTGGGGTAGCCCTTAATTACCCCTAGGATTTTTCGGCACGTTAATTAGCAAATGCGTGCACTGTACGAAAATTTCGCATATCATTCATGTCATCTATCGATCCGCCCGAAAGCGTCTTGCAAGGGAAGAATGTTAGCGCGCATTGGGGCGGAAGTGTGACGTAGTCTGTTTAGCTCCGTCACTCCCCTGTTGGTGGATCAATGTAATTAAAAACGTGGAACGACCTGAGCTGGCTTAAATATAATTCAATCATGATTTAAGCTCGTTATGGCAACTGTCGAATGCCTGCGTGCAGTTGGAAATTACTTCGGTCGTTATTGTCTTCGCGGAAGCTTTAAAGCCTGATCGAATTTGGCTGACGGGTCGTGTGTGTGTGATGAAAGAAAAATTGATTTTTCATTTTCTCTTTTTTTTTGTACAATATTGAAATATTTTTTAGGATCATTTTTTAGGATCATTTTAAATGCTTGATGAATATTCTGGACAGATTATCATCGGTGGTACAGCTTTTGAAAGAATGCTTCGTATCTTTGACACTTTTCGCTTTTCACAGGGTCACGACGTCATTTTTAATCTACAGAAGACACGAAATTTGGCTCAAATATTTTTTATGGCAATGTGCATGGATTTGACCGATAATACTAGAGAAATTGATTCCGATTTTTTTTTCTCAATGTGAAACATGATTACAAAAATTACAATAATTTGAAAAACGGAACATTTCCAAGTGTTTTTTTGTCAAATTCATGCATGTTATCATGAAGAATATCCATACCAAAGTCAATTTGGATTTTTCTTTTCAAATTTGGCTACTCAATAAAGTCGTATTGATTTGAGACGTATTTATACTTCCGGATTCCGAAACTGGAATTTTGAAATGAAATATGTGCTATCACTTATAAATTAAATCTGCGGGTTTCCGCGATTCTCCGAAGGGCTGAGGGTTCGCTCATCCCTTATAATTTTGTTATCGCGAGAGGGTAAAAGGTTGGGCGCAGCCCGCAGACTGAAATTTGCTGTTTAAATAGTCAATGCTCTCAATTAGCGAGCCACAAAAGGAATTATTTCAGACGAGACCACAATTTGTGAAATAAATTTCACAGACTGAATACTCATCATATGCATGTAACTTTGTCGAATGTATAATTCAGAACAGTAATACTATCTCTTAAAACTTGTACAGTTATAAGTTTCGGAATCTTCAGACTGAAACTGAAATACTCGAACACCGTGTAGATGCACGACGCGATATTTCCACAATGGCAATATACTAGGATTGGCGAAAATTGTGTCGTGAGATTTTCCACAATGGAATATTCAGGTATCGCTGACACGGGTTTCATATCGTGAGGAACGGAACAAAAAAAGGTTTCAGCCATGATATTACCTCCCTAAACCCTACCTATCAGAGATTTGATGCTTGATTAAAACCGCGATGCAAATCGATCCACCACTACATGTTTCGCAGTTTTTCAATATTTTCTAAAAACTATGAAAACTTTTCTGCACCATGTGGAGAATATTTCAATTTTTCTATAAAATTACTTCAATGTAGTGGATCAAGGGAGAATTGGTCGATTGGAGAATATTGGCCGTGACGTCAGAATTCACAAAATAAGTAGACAGTTTCAAACGTCACAGAGTTCTAAATTGATCGATATAATTAACTAGTTATTATTATTATTATTATTATTTTTGTTCCTTTCTCATTTCTGATCTATTTTTCAAATATGTGTTTCAACTTAATTTCTTCTAGTACTAATCATAATTGATTATAATATCTGATATGAATAAACTTATTGTAACATGATAATTTTTCTTATAGTCTATTATTTCACTAGTTTTTAGCTACTAGTCAAATCAGTGTTCGAATCAATAAAAAAAAAAAAAAATTGATGAATCCGATCTTGTCCAAGTATTTTGGCACTCTTTTATAGACGTTGATCTATTTCACCGTCTCGCCTTTCTACCGCCGTTGGGGGTAAGTGAGAAATCGAATTGCCCCAGCATCTGAAATAAGATTTAACCTTTTTGCAGCCCATCTGCGGTCGATCTAAGCTCAATAGCGATACTGACGTTGATGTATAAGAAGAAGGAGTATAGAGCAAACAACGGAACGGTGAACGGTTTTTTTTTTTTGCCTCTGGGATTGGAATAAACCGAAAAATTTGAGCCCAAAAAAAAAAAAAAAAATGGAGACAAAATAACATCGTTCTTTGAATATATACGAGATTTGACTGAACTTTTGACTGTTCCGAGTCTCATCTCTCGACGTTGAGTGAACTTTGTGAAAGATTCGGTCCATTAATTCACTCTAGAAATTTTCCTCCGTTATTTGTCCGTGTCGCAACGCTAGACTGTAATATGGGGGCAAAAAGTAACGAAGCCTTGTGAAACCAGGGGGCCTTCACACCCCGATGAACCGAAAGCACAAAATATGAATAGACGATGTTTGATATCAAATGAATCTTCGTTAGAACTTTTTCTGCAATCTCAACCCGCGCTCTCAAACTTTGGATTTTTGTCTCTTATCTTCTATGGCGATTCTATTCACGTATTCATTCGCATGCGTTAACAAACAGCCGAGGTCCTGCAGCGCCCATTAATAATCATTTCTGCACAAAGTATAAAGATACACACATACACACACACGCAGAAATTCACCGTGAATAGAAATGTCAACAGCGTTATTTATAGGAGAACCAAAATGCTGGTTTCTATAGAAATGAAAAACGACGAATCGCATTGATCGATTACATTCCACCGAGTTTTGTTCCACTACCCGCATCGACGCCTCGCTTTTCATCTTTGATTGATTTCTTCAATGCGAATTCGAGACAGGCGCTGATTTTCTTTTCATCCAGGAAATTTCTACGAGGGATGGTCGCGAAAATTAAAAAAGGTATAAAAAGTGTTTGATGAAATCACTATAGCAGAGACTCTGAAATTGTTTATTTGTTTTTTCCTGCCAACCTTTCTTCCTCCTTGGAAAACTTTTCGATCTAATTTGTTCGGGTTTCAACCCCCCGGGGTTTCGTCGGGGTTAAAAGCATCAGTCGCATCCCTAATCTAAAAGGGATCTCTAAATAAGTTGAGCAACTTAAACGCAGCCCTGCTCTTGGAACCTCTTTCGATTCACTCCACAACTGCTGGAAAAAAAAAGAAAAAAAAATTTGTCAGAAGTTGACTCGTTCATTGAAACATACATGTGACTTCGATATTGAAAACCATGATATGACATTCGCTTTGAAGCTTTTGCAGAGTCTGCAAAATCCTGAACCACTCGTACCGGAGTGTTTTGAAAATAAATGGACCTGATACAAGCGGAGGAAAAGCAATCACTGCAAGCTCTACGGTAAAGTCAAGTCCGGAGGTTGATGGGAATCTCAAAGATTGGGTGTACCGTCGATTGCTTCGTACACGAATCCTTGATCCAGTTATCCACTTTTCATCAAGATACGCTATGGGTGTAGATGAAAGAGCTGCAAACATCTACGCGATCCGATCTTTGATCAATCAGGCACGTCCGACGTTAAACAAACGTAATACGATATCTTGTCAATCCGGAGAAAATCTCCCAGTTTCTTTATCGGTTGATTTCATCCTACGGACTGGAATATCGAATTTTACGGTGACCCGCTGCAGACCCAAAAGTTATTCGATACAATAGATATTTATGTGGCATGCGCCGAAAGTAACTGTTTGTTCGGCAAGGTTATGTTTTTTGACGCGCCGTTGGTTTTACCTGGCGAAGCAACGGCGAGTACTAAAAACATAACCTTGCCGAACAGTTACTTTCTGCGCGCGCCCCATACAATATTTTTACGGAAAAGGCATTAATAGTCACTTTGACGCCAGTTGAGTTCCGCACGAACTGCTATAGAAGGTAGTAGAGAGGGGGTAACCTGCGGTATAAAGACTTTATACCGCAACTTTGAACTTGGCGGTATAAAGTGCCACTTGCCGGAACGAAAACACGCGTCAAAAAGTGACTTTTTAATGCCTGTGCCGTGAAAAAAATATTGTCGCGATCACGAAAGTGCGTCCTATTTATTTTTTCCCTCCTTTTCTTACCTGGGGATTTCATTTATATCCCATTTCCCGAGGGCCTTTTATCATTCTTCGGTATTCCCTTTTCTCTTTTCCTCACGTTCGCCTTTCGAACTTATCTCCTTTTCTTTTTACTTTTTTTTTAGAGGGTGCTTCTATGCGGACGATGGGAAACCGTACAAAGTTTCGGTATCGTATTCGATTTCTCTATCGCATGTATGTACAAGTCTGTGGGGAACAATGCTTCTTCATTATTCACCAGATCCTAAGACGCTGAGTGCAAGATTATAAAAGTTACACGTTTAAGCCTCCGGCGCTGGTTTACATTCCCCAGGGTTCTATCCGGATGAAGATCATCCATCAGGATGAATTTTTAAACCGACTATTCCCCGATCGTCTTCGACCATTTCCTGCATTTTACGTTCCTTGCCGCTGACCCAACTCTTCTGATTACTTATTTTCAGCTTACGATTGTACAGATCTGACACGAAGCGAGGTATCGAAAAAGTGACAGATCATCTCTTTCGGAATCGTACACTGACCATGCACACCAAATTTTGTCGAAAAATATTGAAAATTGTAGGAGTTATCGAAGATTAGACACTCAGGGCCCCACGTTGGGCGCCAAATTTTTTGAGCGATTATCCAAATTCAGCGAAATGGCTACCATTTGAAAAAAATAGTTATCAATAACTTCTACGATTTTTGTTACTTTTAATTGAAAAAATTTGATCTGTACGCACAAAATCGATTAATTTATGCTTCATTTTTACTTCGGGTTCACAATCAGCCAGACTGCGAGGACCTTCGAAGTCCAAGTACTCGAGTGGGGTTCGCCGCTGATGATTTCGAGTTAGAAATAGGCTGTAATCTTTATTCAAGTATTATTAACCCGTTATATCTAGACGAAGGCCGGCAGCTCGAAGTATCTCGGCGTTTTACGACGACATTCCGCATCCTAAACCCGAATGGGTCGTTAATTCCATAGTAACGACCCTTCCGGCCCAATTTGTTATTACCTACTGCTACTTTTTCGTGTTAGGTATTTTTTTTTTTTTTTTGTTATCTAATATACTTTCGCTGCTTCTGCCACGCGGTCAACCGGATGATTTTATTTCCGAAAAAAAAAACAGACGAAAATGTTAACGACAGCAAGGACCAAAGGGATGCTGACATATCTCCATTCGTTCTTTGATCTTCCCCTTCGAGAGACATCCTCTTCAGAAAAATATCAGGGGCTAGTTGAAGAAGGAATTTCTTCATTCAAATTGAAGCTTGAATATTTAGTTAAAAAAATGGCTAAAAATTGGCTGAAAAACTAAAAAAAGCACTGTTCTACTTTGTTTTTGGATACTATACCAACCTTGCTCTTCTTTTCGATTACTAGATCCCTAGAGAAAACTCTGGGTTTTTTTTTTTTTCTTTTATACACCCAGAGAAAAAGGATAGGCGATAATCAAATCGTAGAGGAGATAGGATATTTCTCTGCGCGTCCAATTCGTTCACCTCCATGTTACTGTGCCATGCCGAGCACTGCTCTCTGGGGAGAAGAGTAATTTAATTCTGTGACACCAAAACTCCCCTGAATCAAAGGCGAACGAGATACACTGTTCGAAAGGCTGCTGCACATGAGGCAAATGCCCCAGTTTTTTACTCAATTAATTTTTTTTACTTAATTAATTACATCACCTAAGGTGAGTCTGTGATACTGAATTAGATGAAATGATATGAAATTTATTGGGCCAATTGATAATTTTTGGTCAAAATATATAATTCAACTATCGATTGAAAATAGTTAGAATAAGAGCACAACTTTTCTAGTCACGTGATCAAATCTACGATAATAATTGCGAAAATGCATTTGATTATTATGTAAAGATCGTAATCTCAAATTTTGAAAAAATTTACTGTGGACAAATTAATTGTTCTAATAATTTCCTTAGTCATTCAAAGGAGACCTTTTCATTTCTGATATTTCATTATCAATTTTTCATCAAACTCAAAAATTCTGTTTGTTCAAAAATTGTCTAAAAATGACTTTTTTTCTTCTAGTTTCATGTAATGTTTGACGTTGAATGAATAAGAAGATGATTGAAGACGAATTTCCTTTGCAGGATATGAGGTGAAACTCGCTGGAACAGAACAGATTTTCTCGATCTCGTTATTTCAGCGGATTAAGAAAAGCCTCTGGCGAAAATAAAAATGAGACACTGGCTTTTCTCGGTTATTCAGGAAGCAAAATTCGTCATGGTCGCCCAAGCTTATTAAAAATTGAACCAGAATAAGAAGTGATCGTAATTATTTCGTTACTCGTCCAGCTAAAGGGAAGCTAAAGAATTTTTTCTGTGTATTTTTTCTTTTTTTTTTCATTCACCACAATTTTATCAACCCTCTAATCATGTTTCTCGAACGAATGAAAGGTCTCTCATCAAACAATTATCGGAGTGGCTCTGAATAAATCATCCCAAGTGTAACACTTCCGTCATTTTTTACAGCATCGGCTGAATTTCTCAATGAGGGGGTCGGAATTGACACGCAAATAATCGACCTTGCCTTCGAAGCATTTTAGCACGAAATACAAAACCAATCCAGGCGAGCTTTCATCCTCGCCCTTTTCGCACAGAGATAGAAAAAACCCGAACAACGGTGATTCTTTCAGTAAAAAAAATTTGGGAGAAAAAGGATTTTCGAATAAATTCACACAGGAAAATTTTCAAAATTCATTCACTATAATTATTTTATAATCTTGACGTGATATACATATTTTTTGAGTCACGGAATCGCAGAGGTTTTTAGACTTGTATCGTAAATAACGTGTACGTAACAATTTATTTATCATTATCATCCATTATTAGCCATCAATTATAATTATATAAATGATATTTTGATCAATGTACAATGTAGTCTCTTCGGTGACGGTATTTTTACGTTTTTTTATTACGTAATTGATATCATGATCATTGTTGTTGTTGTTGCAAAAGAAGAAGACGAAAAAAAAAACACGGATACGTGTCCTAAATAAATAAGCTTGGTAAGCGGTTTACCTTTACCTTTGCCTATTTATCGATTCTAACGAATTCGATGTAGCTGTACGTCAGAAATAATAAAAATAACATTTATTAATTATTCACAATACGTCCGTCTTTGTAAAATTCGTTAATTTATTCACGTATAACGAATCGCGATAGGTAGAAAAATAATAACGCCAAGGTTTACACACATTATACAATAAACAGTCTAATAATTTGGTCTGAAGTAGTTATAGATACGAGTTATACGAGTTACAATATTCGTAGATTTTTTATTTTATTTTTTAAGTATAGTAAAGTCGTCATTATATATTATTAACTAACTATATTTCAATTAACTTACTATATAATTATTATTTTTTTATTTTTTGATCGATAAAAGGTCCCAAGGTTAACAGTGTCGTTATAGTAACGTATTTTCTATCAGAATAATACAAACTACTTTACATACTACGTAGATTTAGTTAAAACAGTCTAATTGGTTGGTCTCAAATATTGACTCTTACAATCCAGCCTAAATCTCATTTTATTTAAACACAATTCGCATCGGGATTCAGGCTAAAATTCGTCCATATATGTAATCAAGAGAATGTTCAATTCAAAGAGAAAATAACTCAGAATTAATTATTGAAATTAATGTAAATTCAATGAACTTGATTTTTTCCGAGTCAAAATAATTTTGATGGGCTCAGATAAATTTTCTTCACGTTCAACTCAATTTTCCTTGGTTTAATCAATTCAATTTTTGTTTCTTAATAATACTCAACGATTGAAGTAGGTTTCTCAAACTTTCAATTTTTTTTGTGGCTTTTTCTGTGATTTCAATTCAACTTTCCTTTTTTTTTTTATTGAATTCAATTTGTTTTCAATTCAACTTCACTTTATTTTAATTTGAATTCAATTTGTTTTCAATTCAACTTCACTTTTTTTATTTGAATTCAATTTGTTTTCAATTCAACTTGACTTTTTTGATTTGAATTCAATTTATTTCCAATTCAACTTGACTTTTTTTATTTGAATTCAATTTGTTTTCAATTCAACTTCACTTTTTTTATTCGAATTCAATTTGTTTTCAATTCAATTTTACTTTTTTCATTTGAATTCAATATGTTTCCAATTCAACTTCACTTTTTTCAAATTGAATTCAATTTGTTTTCAATTCAACTTTACTTTTTGTATTTGAATTCAATTTACTTTCAATTCAACTTTATTTTTTTTCTTTTTATTTGAATTCAACTTATTTTGTCTCAATTGATTTAAATTCAATTTGTTTTCAATTCAATTGTCTTTCCTACATAACAATACTCGATAATTCACTCGAATTTAAGTTGATCATTGAAGATTGCAACCCATTTTTTTTCTTTAATATTTTCCGTTAACTTCACTGAATTCACGATAATTTGTGTCAACTCAAATCAATTCAATTTGAATCAATTCTCATAATTTCAATTTTATACAAATCATGAGACTAATCGTCAAATCTTTGTATATTTTTCGTACATATGATAATATGTGAACGATTTTCATCCTGAAATCCACATAGCAGAACTATCAAGGTGTCGTCCTTCCTCCTCAGCTCGTTATCACATCAAGATAACCCGAGGCTCTTGACTCACTGCGTTTTCGAATACTCAGTAATTATATTTACAATCTAATTCGCTCGAGCAATAAATGGAACTTGAGTCATCGAGTCGATTTACGACGTTCTGATCACGATTTTTGTTTCCTCAAGTCGATTTATTTCTCCATTTGGCACGAGATTTTATTCGAATCATTTTTACATCGCTTGTGTGTGTTTTTAGATTGGGATCACTAATCGCTAATCAGACATGAAATAGGAAGAATGATATTCTAGATATAGAAGTCGTAGTCGTATTAAATTGTGTGATATTTTGAAAATAGTGGATAGATATAGAATTATATGGGTAGAGAGAAAAATTCAAAGATAACGAGACAACGATAGAAGAGATTCAGACAGTTGACTGTTAGGATAGTTTAAAGCTTTCGTAGATTTTGTTTTTTCTTATTTTTTGTGAAAATAATAGTTCTGCCATCTTGTTTATGGCTGGATGGACGTTTGTTATTTTAGGTTAACATTCCACTCAACTCATGTCAGTTCGGCTGCGTTACAGTGTTACAGTGCATTTGTGAGCGAGTCTCCGAGTGCGCATGCGCGTATTAGCAATAACGAGCGCTATTCGAGTCCTAGGAGTTAAAAGCGGTCGTTATTGTACTCCGCGCATCATATTTTTGCTCCATCAAGAATCCGTTTACCAAAATTGCAATTTCTCATCTCTGACTTTGGTTTTTTTTGTTTTATTCGTCACGTAACTCAGTTTTGATGATATTTTTTCGGTCGACGTTACGCAAGCGGCGTTGATCTGAAGTTACGGGCTTTTTTTACGGACTGTAATTTGAGATGAGACGGTTTAACGGTGCGGAAAGTGGGAAAGCTGCAGATAGTGGGAAACCAGTGTTAGAAAATTTACTCACTGTAACTAAATTATTATCATCTTTTTACCTATTTCGTTGAAAAAATATATATTTTGTCTTCAATATAGATATTTAGTAGTAGGTGCGAGTACCTTATTTTCTTTTTTTATTATCCTTTCATTAACTACGTTATGTGCCACTAAAATATCTCGCCTGTGAATTTTGCTCTATCTTATCAACTCCACCGAAAACGTGTTTCAAGAGGATTTCTAGCAATATTTTATTTATAATCTCGTACGTGAGTGTGATAGTGGTCGGGGAAAATTTATCTACGAATTTCTTCTTCTTCTTCTTCTTCTTCTTTCAATAAATATCGGAATGTAAGAAAATACTACGGTTTTAAAAAATTCTGTATAAAGTTTGTTGAATATTTATTATAGTAACACATATATTTTTAGATTTTAGCTTTTCATATAGTTTTTTTTTTCTTTTTCTCTCTTGAATGTAAATTAATCGTTCAGAAATTTCTCAGATACAATTCAACT
>JAFFZH010010528.1:0-24660 GCA_018420115.1 Euura saliciscinereae | reverse complement strand
GCTACGCGACTCTGTCGCATGTTGGCTATCGATTTGGCTACTACGACCTTCTATTACCATATACCTAACCGTGAACACGTTTTGAATGACGAAGGCAATTGGTATGTACCCCAAATTAATATCCGCACCCTCGTATCTGTAACTGAGTTTTTCCGGGTGCCTGTGATAACGATAGTCGAATTTAGAGGGTCCGGGTTTCATTGGTAATATCATTTTTTAAATTGCAAATTTTATTTTTTGTTTTTTTTTTACCGAATTTCTGTCCTTTCTGACAGACGTCTCGAGGGGTATGAAAATAAATTGCATCGTTTTTGTATCCTTTGAAGAAGAAAAGGGGGCGGAATCCATGGACCGATAATACATATGTAATATCGATCAGTGCAGACCTTTAAAACTGTTTTCTGGAGCATAGTGCAGCAGGCTCTTTTCCCCGGGGGCAGAAAGGTTTGAAAAGAAGGAGGAGAAGAGAGAGGAAAAGTAGACGACATTCGGGTAAAGAAATTTTAGCAAACAATTTTTTTTTTCTTTCATCTCATCTGTGTCAGAGAGAATCTCAAATCTGAAAATGAAAACGCAAGCTTTTTGTTTCCGAATAGGAAAAGTATTTTTATCGAAAAAAAAAGGAACTCGAATAACTCTATCGGAGGGACGAAATCATCGATAAAATAAGAGGGAGGAAAAGCTTTCCGCATCAACTATTCAAGTCTATAAATAGAACCACGAAATTTAATCCACGGAAATGTGTTTGTCACCCTATAAAAAGTTTCTGCACTCTGTGAAAAAAAAAAGACACCCCCTAAACCCTGTCCTAAAGTTTCGCTTTTTACTACACACAAGAGTAAAGAATTTTTCTGCTTGTACGTTAAATTTATGACGTTTTTGGATCCCGTTTTATATTTTTTGCAGCTATTCGAAACAGTATTGACATTTTTTAGTTTCGATTTGGAAGAAAAAAGTCTCAAACGAGATGAAAAAAAATATTCGGGTTTATTAAATTGAATATTTTTTTGTCACTGATTTTATAAAATTCGATTATAGCTGAATACAAAATTGTATAAAACTTGACAAAATTGAAAAAACCGAGACTAAACTTTATGAGATTAGATAAAATTTGATTGATATCATCTAGTCATAAAGAAAAAAACATTTTCTGTTTGTCTCCTGGTTTTTATGGATCAAAAAATGGTCTTTCTGTGTATCAAACGAAGAAACAGGAACAAAATAATCATCACTAGATCTAACACTGTGACCATAAAAAATGAACGATTTCCTACACTGTGAAAAAATATTCAATACCTTTTTGTTTATTTTTTTCAAAAATACTAGAGAAAAATATGTACGTTCTACAGAAATTCTTCAATACTCTGATTCAACTTATTAAATGATATAAAAATGTTTCAAAAAAAAGAGAAAAATCATTTTTATAACAAATTCAGTCATTTCAGTTTAAATTTTTTCAATGACAAAAAGAAAAATATCCTAGATTTATAGAAATTTTCTTGTTTTTTGTTTTTTTGACTATTAATTATCATCACCAATCAGAAACTCAAAAATTAATTAACACACATTTAGAAAAAAAAATAAAAAAAAAATGGTGATTTCGACTATGATTTATCTTCAATTAATATCGAAAGTGCATAAATGCTGCGGTACCGCGTAGAACGTCGCCAAGACTTTAAGAGTCTCGTCATTGCGCGGCCGGGTGCTTCAAGGGGGTAGTTTTACGCCGGCCGGGCGCAGGCACCAGGAGGCGGCGGCGGCAACCCCGAAGACTCGAGGGAAGCGAGACAGTGCGCCCCGATCCGCCGCAGCGGCCTATCAATCGCGAGCGCGGTTTTTGATAACGTCGTTGGGGCTGTTGTTTTTTGTTGCCGCGAGAAACCCGGAAGTCCGTGTATCTCGAGTCCATCGGTCTATAAAACTATTTCTATGAATATTTAATTTCTGTGCATATATGTGTGTGTTTGTGTGTGTGAAAAACTATTATGAATGAGAAAGTGGACGATCGGATCGGATACTTGGACACGAGACTCCGACGGCGCGCGATGCACCCGAATTTGGATTATGACGGAAAATAAAAAAATAAAAAACGGGGCTCAAGCACCCCGACACATTTTTAAAAATTATTCAACACCAATTGTTCGAATCACCTATCATAAGGTGATCCAGTTTCTTTCATACAAATTTTGATTCTTTGATTTCTGGTCGCAAAACTGTTCAGCCAAAATTCTATGCCTCTAAAAAATGAACGTAAGAGGAGAAAAATCGCATTTGATCCGAACAGTTTTGGACCCCCTTGGATTTAATAGATTGCATGAAAAATGATCGTTTTAGTTCAAATGAATCGATTCGATCTTACAGGGGTTGTGATTAACACAGACGCGACGAACAACAGCTAACGACAAGGGGGAGACCGAGGCAATCGCCGGATGAAATTTATCACCCCGAATTACGCGCGTCGAATTGGCGAATTTAGCTACACAGTGAAGCAAAATACGTTTTTTTTTCCTCCTGTATAATAAATTATGTACATACATACGTGTGCAGAGTAGCGATAGGGATTGCAATGTCAGGAACGCGACTGAGGTGGCAATTTCGCCCGGGGAGTCGACGGTGGTTGGATAATTAAACGAGGAAAGACACTGTCTTGGAAATATCACAATAATCAGAGTCTGATTGCACTTGTACACACGGAATTTAATCACCCTGCACAATTGCGGTTTATCATCTTTCGCAGGAAACGTATACGTTCGGGCTAAAAAAATGATGTTATCCAATTTTGAAAAATTCAAATTCGTCATCAGAGACCCAGAAGACAGAGTTTGGGATTTTTGACTGCTAAATTAGATCCGTGATTACACAAATTTTGGAAATATGACCTTGAATTCGTTATCAGAGACCCGAAAAATCTTGAAAAAGGACCAATTTTGATTTTTATTGGATTCGAGACCGAAAATTTTGCAAATCTAACTTCAGATTCGTGATCAGAAGCCCAAAAAACCTGAGAGAACCAATTTTTACGTTGATCCATTCATCCATTCTCGAGATTTCGAAAAATTGGGAACTTTCTTCTCTGAATAATTCAAAAACTAGCGAAGCAAACAAATTGAAAATCTAGTCAATCCGAAGTTCCGAAAAACCGCGTAGATTGAGACAAAAATCATCAAAATCGGATCCGTCGTTCTCGAAATATAGTCCGATAAAAATCTGATGAGACAAACATAACCTCAAATCATACAAATCATAGCTAGAATATAGGAAAAAATCGCGCAACGGAAAACGGAAGCTCGTGTTTTTTTGTTTCATCTGAGAAAATCGACCCGCGATGGAAGCCTTATGTTTCTCAGGAGAAAAATAACAGGAAAAACGATAGATTTATTAACCTCTGGTTACACTCTTCATCAGCACTTTCAGGGGTTGCTTATATAGAGGCTTCCAATTTATCATGAAAACAAAGCTAAGACCTCCCCGCTCGCTCCCCATCTAATCTTCCAGGTCTCACAATCAGAGCAACGATATAATTAATCGATATTCGACTGGATAATGAAGCTGAAGCTGAAGGTGAAGGAATCGCGAGATTAAAGACCGTTTTCTTAACATCCGAGTGTCAAAAGTCGTCCATAAATAAATGTGCGAGTGTTTTAGTGACGAAAAATGAAGAGTACCGGGTGATCCTAATTCCGATCATGATAAATGTGATGGCAGCATCAGCCACGACGACCCTACCGAGCAGAGACGAGCCGACCTCGATACCGTGCAATACGTCTAACGTAACGTCGTCGCCGGTGGGAAATCCGACGGTAGAAAATTTACCGGACAACGTGAACGCGCTTATAGTAGCGATCAAGGGTATAGTCATGGGGACGATAATAACTACGGCCGTTTTGGGAAACGCTCTGGTCATCGCGAGCGTCAGAAGACACAGGAGACTCAGGGTCGTGACCAACTGCTACGTGGTCAGTCTCGCCGCTGCGGATCTCCTCGTCGCAATTTGCGCGATGACCTTCAACGCCTCGGTCGAATTGTCCGGGGGCAAGTGGCTCTTCGGCAGGTTCATGTGCGACGTTTGGAACTCGTTCGACGTCTACTTCTCGACGGCCTCGATACTCCACCTGTGCTGCATCAGCGTCGACAGGTACTACGCCATCGTCAGTCCCCTCGAATACACGGTGATCATGAGGCAGAGCACAGTATCCTGCATGCTGGGCTCCGCGTGGGTCCTTCCGGCTCTCATAAGCTTCATACCGATATTCATGGGGTGGTACACCTCCGAGGAACACCTCGACTTCATGCTCAAAAACCCCGAGGTGAGAACCCAATTTGAACTCTGTTTTTTCGGTTTCTGATGTCGATTAGTCGATAAAGTCAATCTTAATTCAATCATGGATCGTAAAAGATTTCGACATGTTACATTATAGGAACATTTTTCTGAAGAAACATGAATTTTTATTCGAACCGAATAGTTTTTCGACATTTTTAACAGTCATGATGAATTTTTCAATTCTGTATTTCAAATTCAAAATCAGAAACCCAAGAAACTTTTGTGTATTAATTTTATTGGAAATTGGATGATTTTCCAAAATTCTGATGATCACGTAGATCGTACCGTTTTTTTTTTCTGAATTCTGTCATAAAAATTGAAAAATTTGAAATCGCAGTTTCGATTATTGGATTAAAACTGAATATTTTGGTTCTTATTTTTGGATTCTGAATCAATAAAAATAAACGACAAATCTCAAGAACGACGTTTTTTTTTTCACTCGTCTGCCTTTAAATTTGATCCTGGCTTCCTAGAATCGAATCTAGAAAATTTGTAAAAGACGAAAACCGATTCTTCCAGGTCTGCGTTTTCGTGGTGAACCGGACGTACGCAGTGATAAGTTCATGCGTCTCGTTTTGGATACCGGGTCTGGTGATGATCGTGATGTACTGCAGGATTTACAAGGAGGCAGTCCGTCAGAGAAAAGCTCTGAGTCGCACATCGAGCAACATCGTGCTGAACAGTGTCCACCAGCACAGGTCATCGACTCGTCATCATCACCACCAGCAGCTTTTGCTGCAGGCGGCAGCGGACACGGGCGAGCTTGCACTGCACACTGCACAATGCAGGGCCCCGACCGAGCTGAACGCCATCAATGGTGAGTGATCGAACAATTTACAACCCCTGCCTGCGGACTGCGCCGGATAATGACGACCCGTTTCCACTTCGTGAACTTCGTCAGTGATCGACCCGTTATTACACCGGTGGAGTTTTGAGTCGACGGACACGCGTCCATCTCCGGTTCGATTTATTGCGGTTTATACAGAATTTATACTTCAAGGTTTATCACCGATATCGAGAGCTTGGAGACTGTATCATTTTTATTGCCGTAAAAACAGGAGTGGAAACTTGTTATTCTCTTTTCGAAAGATGTCAGATCGATGAATTCTAGCTGCCTCAGGATTCGAAAAGGACACGAAAATCCTTCGATATCCTCGAAATTCTTAAAATCATTTGAAACTATCCTAAATGTTGTAAAAGGTTCCGAAACTCTTTGAGATATTTTCATCACTAAAAATCTTGTGACAAAGTTCAAGTGAATTTTAGAAAAAAATGACACAAAAATATTTCGATATCCTCAAAATTTTTTTTTTTTTTCGATCTTTAAAAATCGTTAAACGATTCAAAGTCTTGTTCGAAATCACTCTAAATCTTGTAAAAAAACAAAACACTTCGAGTTCACTTGAAGATTAGAAAAAAATGACGGAATAGTCAGAATTAGAATGTTTCGCAATCTTCTTTAACATGTTAGAACCTCTTTGAATGTTTGAAATTTTCGCAATCTTGTAATTACTTTCTCGTTTGAGGTCGTAAATTTTTAGTGATTCTCAGACTCTCAGACTCTATACATTTCAGCATTTCACTTTTATTCGCTTTATTAATGCGCCAGCTGGTTTCGCGAAACGAGGCTATCGCTAAATTAGTTTGGTTCTGTGTGCGTCTCGCAGTAAGAGAGAGAGAGAGAGGGAAAAAGTTTCGAGGGAAAATTAAAAAGTGTAAAAATTCCTCTCGGAGAAACACAGTTGGCTTTCATCGTCGAATATAATTAAACCAAAAGGCAATAAATTGTACACAATTTTTTCCTACTCTCTCTTCTTCTGTACTGGAAATATCGAAGGGATGAAATAAAATCGGGATTGAATATCGCAAGAAAGTAAATAATCGCCGGTTTATTTAGCCGATTGATCGAATCGAGGGACCCTAACGAATAGGCACATGCCTGCTAAACTCGAGGGGTGAATTTATTTACCAACTACTTTTTTTACCTTCTTCTTTTTTTTTGCTTCTGTTATCCCAACCACCGCACGAGATTTTAAGCTCGAAGTGGATTTATCCCCGAAATCCAACCTCCCCTCTGAGAGGTTCTAAATCAGAAGGGTGGGTCCTGGACAGGATAGAAGAAAAACGAATGTTACATGTTGGCGGTTTTAGATAAGAAATTCAACTCACCGACTAGGAAAAAAAGGGACACAAAAAAAAACACTCTGTCAAACCTGTAGAATTAGAACTCATAGTTTTTCTTGAATCGATGTCAAAACGTGATTAAAATCTGAACGATACGATCGATTGAACAAAAGAAAAACCTGTTTCTTCTGAAAGGAAAAGAATCAAGCCTTAATTTTTTGCTTAAATGAATAATTTTGAATAATCCAGTTTAATATCTCAGTGAATAATCGAGATATTTTAGATTTTCAAAAACTCAATCGAAGCTTGAATCTTTCCTCTTCGGAAGAAACAAAGTTTTCTAAAATCGGTTGACACGTTCAGATTTTATCCCCGTTTTAAATTGGTCCAATGTTTTTTGGGTCACTTTTTAATTTGCGAGTCTGGTTTGACGAATATCTTGAAATGTCTCCGAGGCTGTCGCGTCCCGTTCGAGAGACGTGGTATCAGGTGTTCCGCCAGAATCTAATCTGCAAATGTGTAACATTGAACGAGACGACTGGGAATCACCCTAAATATCTAAGAATGAGCTTTCATTTGGAGCAATTCATTCGGATCTATATTCCGAGAGTACTCGCTCCACTTCCCGCCTCGGATACCCGAGGTTATCGATTTCTGGATGTGCATTGAAGTCCTTGAGCAGTTTTCCCTGCACTAGCAATCAGACTCTCGTAAATCGAAGAGTCGAAGGACTGCTTGCAGAAGCTCTTAGAATTCTGATTACCTCCGATTTTTCTCACAATTTTATCATATCATTGAAATTGGTGATTTCGAAAACAGATTTTTCAGTCTGGTCTCAAGATGTACATATTCAGGCATCAATTAATTATTTTACAAAATAAAATGAACAAAAATCATTTTTGAGTATGCAAAACGATATTTGGATTTTTTTTCATTTTTAGGCCCTGATTTTACGCCTAAGATGTAAAATATCGTTTCATCAAAAGTTTCTTCACTTAAAAGACGATTTACGATTCCAATTGAATTGTTAATCGACTTTATAAGCGTGGGCAAAGTCGAAAGGCTCTTCTGGTTATATTTCGTGAATAATTAATTGAGAGTCAAAAAAAAAAAAAAAAGAAAAGAAGAAAATATCCAATTTTCTGTCAGAGTTTTCAAAAGTTCTAAGGTACCTCCGAACCTCATACATACAAATTCATGGAATATCATTCGGTGTACGAAGAAGTTTTGCGGGGGCAGTTGAGGCAGTCAAGCTTTCCCGTTGTTTCATTAACTAACTTTTACCACCCCCGCGAAACTTCCAGAGGTTTTTGGTTAACCCTGCTAGTGCTGAATAATTCACAACCTTTTGAAGCCCTCTAGGAATCGGATATCAAAAGCCTTCGAGCTTTTCTGCGAAGGAATTGAACTATTGGTGCTCGAATTATTCTCATTACTATGATTTTTGATGTACAAAAAATAAAAGACTTTGTTTGATGTACGATCCAATTACCGAGCGCAGGTTTGACGTGTAAATAATAATTCGGAACGAGCTTACCGTTGGATATATTCGCGATGAAATTGTTGTACAATGCAGTACAGCCCCGGGCTCGAGAGCTCGAACTACCCGTTCCGAATTTTCACTTCAACTATATCTCCACACGTTATATGTCATGGGGTTTTAATCAACTTTGCAAAATCCTGTTTGCAACGTGAGATATACAACGTTTTATTAAATTCTCCTCATTCCCGATCAGGTATGGGAACGTAGTTCCAATAAAAATACCAACATATTGTATATAATTCCAGGAATTATTATCCTTTTCATCCCTCGACATTCGATCAACATTTTTATTTTTAATTGTACGGAATTAATTGAAAAAAAAAACACATAAATTTATACAGTTTTGGAAACTCAGATGAAATTTTGAAAGATTTGATTAATATGACGACGTCTTATCTTCTCAAATTCGAATCAATTATCTTGATCGAATTTTTATAAGATTAAGTCTTATTAAGATTGATTAAAATTTATAAAATCAAACATTGAACAATTTTATAAGGGACAAAAACAAACAAAAAAAAAAACGGAATAGAATTGTATAGAATTTGATGTAATTTCGTCTGATGATTGAAAAAGGAATTTTCATCGAGGATTTAAAAAACAAGACCGTTTTTTTTTTTATATTTTTGCTATCTGCAAATACGTTAAAACGCGTCAGCGTATATTTTCGAGTCTGACGTGTTCTTCATGATCCTCTATACACTTTTATTCGCGTTTAAAGTTTCACATTGTAATTTAGATAAATTGCCAACGCTCGGGATTTTGCGAAATACTTTGAAAAAGTTTTTCTCTGAAGTAAAACGATCGTTATAAGTTTTGAACAATGGCAGTAAAGAAATAGTCGTGACTCGAGACTTGACTCGAGAATTATAAGGGTACCTATAGAATCAAAATGTAAAAAATGCAAAAAAAAAAAAAGAAGAAGAAAATTGAGACTCACGATGACAATAAATATTAGTTAGATTTTACCCGGAAAGAAATTTTGAGACCGTGTGAACGAAAACCTTGTAATTATTCCTGACAAGAAAAAAAAAACGAAATTCTGACGCCTTTAATTAAAATAAACCGGACTTCCGGGCTGACGCTTGCGACACGGTCGCCGAGGGCAGGGTTGACACTGAATTATCATTTCGCGAGATAAATTTCGTAACGGGTTTTTTTTTTTTTTTTAATATCTTTTAGGTTGAAATTCTTTGCAGTGGAGATTGATGGTGGAAAATAACAAATTTAGGATACTTCGTCACACCAAAAAATCGTGTATTCTTGATAATTCTAGAATGTTGAAAAATGGTCACACCTAGAAATCATAGGTTTCGAACGTTCCGAGAATTTTTAATGATCGTGACGTCGAAGAAATAACGTTTTTTTAATATTAAAATAATTTTTGATAATGGTAACGAAGAAGAATCGTGTATTCTTGATAATCCTGGAATTTTTAAAAATGGTCACACCTAAAAATCGTGTTTATTTTCACATTCTGAAAATTTTACGGCAAAGAAAAAAAAACCGGAACAAGTATTCTATAGAAATTTATTAAAGTCTACTTAGCAAGTAGCTTTAATTATTGTATTGTATAAATTGAAGATAATAATTGCAGAAAGGGCGGCGGGGGGAATAAAGTACATGACTGTACAGAATCGTAATACCTACTTAGGAATATTCAAAAGGATTCGAATCCGTTGTCATAACGATTGTTGTAATTGTGCGTTAATGGTTGCTTCGTTGATAATAATTCTGTTTAAATTAGATTCCTCGAGTCCTTCCGCCCTTCCGCCCTTGTCAAATAACAGCTTTAGCTGGGTTATCAAATGTTGGGCGTGGGCCGCACGCGGCTCATCGCGAATTCCGAATAGCTGGTTGAGTTAGAAATTTACATGATTATACAACGGTTATCCTTAGCTCAAGTATTATTCAGGATGGTAATCGAAAAGTTAACAAACTTACGAGACCAGAGACGATTACTCCTTCGAGACTCATCTCAGATATAGAATACCTGGAAGATGAACTTCTGCGTTTTGAGACATAAAATTCAGCAATTGTATCTTTCTTGGAATTCAAATAGAGAAAAAAAAAAGAAAACAATTCATTTCAATCACCGTCTAGACGTCAATCTAGCCTCTGGATCAACGACAAAGAATAAATTCTTAAAATTTTTCTTTTATTGATAAATTTTTGATAGAAACGAACGAAAAAAACTCTTACAAACTTTTCTATCGAACTCTCACTTGATTTACGATTCATGTGGTGGTTAAACTTTCAAAGTTTTGTTATTCTTTTGACAGAAACAAAAAAGAAACATCTATATTCTCAACCGTCTAGACCCTCTGCTATTGTATAGAATTGTCTGGTAATACGTGTGGGAATGGATACGAGAGTGTAAGCATTACACCGGGACCAAATTTCCGTTATATGCATTACTATCGGAGTGACAAAGTACTCAGCCAAGAGTAAACCCCGTCTCTTCCAAGATGCAGTATTCGTCTTCATCAGCGACCCTAATGAGATTCATTCTGTGGCTGTTGGATCTGCTGTGAAAAAAATTCTCTCTTACTTGAGTCGTGACCGTTTCGAAACAAAGGGGATGTACCACTCGGTCATCCTGATCAAAATGCAATACACTTTCAACTTGGAAAATCCTATACCTCAAGTCGTCTCGGAAGTCATTGGAAGTATTGAAAATCTTGAAAATATTCCAAGTCACTAGTCAGTTAAAAGTCAAGGAATTCCTCATAATAGTCAGCCAGTTGTTTTAAAAAGTATTTGAGAAACTCTGGATCTTCTTAGAAGTCTTCAAAAGCTTTTAGAAGTCGAGGAATTCCTCATAATAGTCAGCCAGTAGTTTTAAAAAGTATTTGAAAAACTCTGGATTTTCTTAGAAGTCTTCAAAAGCTTTCAGAAGTCGAGGAATTCCTCATAATAGGCAGCCAGTTGTTTTAAAAAGTCTTTGAAATTATGTGGATCTTCTTAGAAGTCTTCAAAAGTTTCCAAAAGTCCTTCAAATTCTCTAGAAGTCTTTAGACTTTATTAAAACTTGGAATTAACTGGAATTCGGAATTCCCTCGTATAGCTAAAATCCAAAAAGGTATAAAATTACACGAGAAGAACCAATGAGAGGCTGAGTGCAGCAATTTCTGGCTGATCTAGTAGTTGAATGAGGCAGTTTCCCAGGGTTGGGACGAGGAGGAGGAGGTCGCGGGGTTCCGGACTGCGACGAGGTCTGGGTCGAGGGGGGTTTCGTGGCAAGGTTGCCATTACCAGAGACCTTGCCACTACTCCGCAACCCTCATCCGTACAGATACGTATCGTAACCGAGCTTTTTACCGTCATGCAAGCTACCAGCTATCGCGACCTTCTGACCTTAGCGACTCTTAGGCTTCAATGCCATTGCAATTGGGATCACGGGATAAAAAGTTAGACACGGAACTTCTGGGTCCGGAGCGGGATTTAGGAGACCGAAAGAGAAAAACTTCTCTACACGACTTTTGTCGCGGATGAAAAACAAAGTAAGAAGTTATCGCATCGAGCCTTCATTATTTGTCACAACTTTTTTTTCCACGGGGGTGAGAAAAAAATAATCTTCATGAGAAAACGATCAGTCAATGAGTTGAGTTTTGACTTTTTTTCACGGGAGATAAAACACCCTTCACATTTTTTTTTCTTTTGGCTTGATGAGCGGAAGAGACCGTTTACCGAATTATGTTCACCTTATCCTAAAATTCCTGAATATGACGCGAGGGTTGGAATATTTTCACCGCAGATTCAGAGCTTGCGATGAGACCCGAGGTGGCTGCATCGAGTTTGTAATATTTCTCGAGGATTACGTTTGACAAGGGTGGCGGGGGTGGGTCGCCTCCTCCTCTCTCTCTTTCTCTCCCTGTGCATTGTGTGTTGAAAAAAAGCTTTTCGCTCGGGTCACTTCTGCATTGTATAATAACGAGACAGGCATGAGATCAGTGGAACTCTGACGGCTGTCGGATTTATACTTTTGTCCTTCGCCTCGTTTCACTCAACCCCCTGTCATCACGGTTGCAATGTAAACTGTCAGCTTTTCGGTCCTTTTTTCTTTTTATCTTCGGGGAAAAAAATATGATCGATTTCTAGTAGGTTTCGACGTATACCTTTAGTTTGAAAATGAAATAACCTCTCTCAAACACGTTTTTGGCTGTTTTTTTAAGAACGGAAGCTCAGATCAAGCAACCATGCTATCAAAGCTCACATAATAACTGTATAAAGATGGTGTATAAATTTCAAATCGATCGGATCAACGGTCAAGGAGTTCCTTATGTTGCTCACACATTTTTCGTCTCTTTGAAAGACGTTTTCGACTGTTTTTCGAAAATAAAAACTCAGATCAAAAAATCATGCTATCAAAGCTCGGGTAATAGCGATATGAAGATGGTGTATAAATTTCAAATCGATCGGATAAACGGTTCCAGAGTTCGTAATCATGGTCACCGTTTTTATTGCGGTTCGAAAACGACAATTTTGAATCAAATGCGATTAAAAAAAGTTGTTTTCGAGGCATCCTGGTGAGAATGTTGATTAAAAGTCGGTGATGATTTGTCACCCCTTTCTTCCTCGGTGTCGACTCTTAGTCACTGTCTTTAGTCTCTTGGAGAAACGATGACGGAAAAAAAGTGTAGAACGAAAAAGCTAAGAGAGAGATAGATGGAGTTTGCTGAGGATGGTACAATTTGCGCGTCAACGCTGCAATCGCTTTCGAACTCAATTTACAGTGCAATTCTTTACGACCACCACGCTGATGCACCAGATAGCAAACAATCTACGGAGAGAGAACGAAGGGTTGAATAACGTTATACTTTGTACCACGTATCGTTAGAGTGTTTTTCTTTTTTTTTTCAAATAAAAATTTTATACAAACGTGTTTCAGGCACTGTCGCCTCGTGTAACATTCAGTAGGTAAATTCCAGCTTGTTCCACTTCTGAGTCGTTAGGGAAATTAGCGTTGGCGCAGTAAACTGCATAATGCGTGAACTTGGCGAGCAGAAAATTATCGAGGGAGGCCACAAACCGTTACGTATGTACATTTTAATACAAAGTGCACCGGGAATATCAGCGTGTGTGGATTATACAATATCCATTGATTACAATACGGCCAATGTCAAAGACGCTACCATCCCACCAAATCCCAATATGGAGCATGGAATTATCGCGATCGATGCAACCCTTTTTTTTCCTACGAGACCACCGGGTGGAATTTGTCCTTTTTTTCATAGATTTGATCGAATTTTATATTTTCTGATTTTCAAGCATGAATAATTATAGTTGCAGAACTGATCAACATCCTGTTGGGAATATTCCCTTGAAATATGTGTCCTTTTTGTGTTTCCTTGTTTCGACCTCCCCCTGTGCGATATCAGACCTGAAAACCTTGTGAATAATCGGTTTATTGTATCGGCGTATCGTTGGAATGTGGAAAATTGCTCAATGGCGCGATCGTGAGAGATCAGTTGTCGGAGCGACGACAGGTCTTTTCCCCTTACGCCCTAGCTTATACATGGATAATATTCAGGTTATAACGGAAAGGGGTGCAAGAGATGATCACTAATGGTGCGTGAAAGCCACCTATCAATCAACCCTCAGCCAATACACTTTTAACACCGAAATATTACTTCCGGATATTCCGAGAACTTATTATTGAAGCTCCTTATTAGGGGGTATGAGAACATTTTATCAGAGCTTTAAAAAAAAAATGTCCAAATATATTCGTTTTTTCTTCTTAATTTTTTTAATCTTATTATTCAAAATGGCTGTCACACAATTTTATGAACAATTTTATACCTGACTATAAGTCATGAAAGAAATACACTCACTGCTGATACAATTTCAGATTTAATGGTGTCAAACATGTTAGAAATAAAAGATGACTAGCTTTGAATTGGATAAAATGGGAAAAATCATATTCTTTCAAGATTCCAAGAATTTTAAATAATGGGCACACTAAAAAAAAATCGTGTTTTTTTAGGATTCCTAGAATTTTTAGATAATGTTCACACAAAAAATCGTGTTTTCTTGATATTTAAAGAATTTGATTAACGGTCACAATAAAAAATCGTATTTTTCTAAATATTTCAATAACTTATCGAACAATGATTTTGCCTATCTATTATGGACGAGATGAATTGTATATGTGATCCAATTTCGTGCTCATAAACTGTTCAGAAGAGAAGTATTTTTCTCAATTCACGGTAAATCTTTTTGACAGAACTCATTTTCTCCGAGTGATAACAAAATGTGACGTAAAAAAAAGACGAAAAAAAAATAAAATATTTATAGAACATAACGAATGCTGCGTGTGACATTCATTATTTTTAAATCCTCCCCGGATTTCGAGTACCTACCACGCGGCCTGATACTGTGGTAACACAAAACTAGAGAGATTTGTGCAACTGATAATTTCGCATCAAACCGTCGGGGGTCCATGAGGATAAAAGTGGGTCAATCGTTACTTGAAAAGCAAATGCCTCGTGGTGTGGTAGATAGAGATTGCGAAATGTCTTAGCTAGTGCGAAGTCGTGAAAATTTAAACCTATTAAAGAGGTTACCTAAATTATCGTTAATCGAGTCCTAATTACTCATCTGTAATTTATTTTTTTTGTTCCTTTCCTTTTTCTTCAACGAAGTTCAATCTTCATCCAGTGGTAAGAACCCAGATTTTTAATCCCACAAAATTTGAGATAAGTCCTTTTTTCTACTCAGCAGCGTTGAATTCCCAAAGGCTGAGTTAGAGCTTGCAGAAGCTTTTTAAGCTTTATAAATAGCCTGCACAACACTCATGAAGCGTATATAGCCGAGTGTTGAAGAGGTGGACTTTAGAAGGTTGAATCGCTTTCGAGGATGATGAAACCAAAATAGAATAAGAACGCTTAGGAATACAAAAAAAAAAGATAATAATCGCAGATTTCGCGTACTTGCAGATACCGAAACGCGCGTCTGAAGGTCGAGGTCACAATGTCAGCAAATTTTTACTACTTGGCTGACCGTTCTGGCAACCGCAAAACTCTCGTGCTTATAACTCCATGAACTTGACTCTTACTGGATATAAAATTGCGTCGTTTGTTCAACGATCACCTCAACATCCGCATTTCCGGGGTACAAATATCAGCTCAAGTGAAAATTCTACGATAAAAGTTGTCTCTAATTTTTTTACAAATTTCTTTTTGCTAAACAATGAAAATTAAAAAACAATTAAAATCGACAATTTTTTTTACATCGAATCTTTGCATTCTTCAAGATTAAAATATTTTTCTTCTTCTGTAATAATTCAGATGGGATAAATTTTAACGAATATGAACTAACTTTCTTCATCGAGTTAATTATAATTAACGTCATCTAAGTTTGCCGAGGTTAAAACTTTTCAACACTTCAAAAAGGACGATTCGTTACGAGTAGACGGGGCGAAGAAGCAACCTCGAGTCCTTATATTATCCTAGGGAATGAGTATCGCGAAAACTGCGAGGAGGGGGGTGATTCCCCCTTTTTTACAACACTCCTCGATCTGCAATCTCCTCATCCTCCCCCTTTGGGTGGTTTTACCACTTTTCGTTTGATTTGATCAGAGTTTACGGTACAGAATTATGAAGGACCTTCGTCCAGTGAGAGCTCTACTTTTATTGGGATATTTTATTCGGAGTAGCTCTTTGAATTTCACTTCAAAAAAACTAAATAAATCTACAGAGGTCTCACATTTCAGTTGAGGTGATTTTATTTTCTTTATAAAACACGAATCTCGCCTCGAAACGGTTTTCCATTTACAGTCAAGGAGCGTCCTAGATTATTCCTTAGGTTTGTTTGCAGGGAGCGAGAGGACCAGCCTCGACGGTAGCTTTTATGACAGAAAAAAAAAGAGAAGAGTAAAAAGCTCCTGTCACACGGATGAAGGGGGCTGGGAAAATTTGCTTTTTAAATTCCTCTTCCACACGGTGAGGGAAGTAAACCACTTTGAAATGTCGCGTCCCGATACTTTTAAATAATGTATTCCGACCCCCCGCAGAGAGAAGCGTCGAAGAAGAATATACATTTTCCAGTTGTATTGTCCAATGTGGTCGATTATTTTAGAATTTCGTACACCCTGGCTTATTTTGAATTTTGAATTTTGATTTTCGAAGGGGGGATTATATTCATGCGGAACATGATTGCACTCCGTGCGGAAATATTTTGTCGAGAGTTTATGTACACCGCGAGCTACTATATTTCATACAAATTGGTTTTGGTTTGACGTTTTCTGCAATATAACGTCACAGGGTAGAGGAACCCAGGCTGAAGGTTACTGGATAACTGCCAGAACATCCAAACCCTATATGAGACAAGAAAACCAACACCTGGTGCATTTTGCTTCGGGCCAGAAGAGATCGGAGATTAATAAATGTACTGTACCATAATATGGATGGAGATTTCTGGGTGTGACAGCGATTGAGGGCCAAAAATCGAACGGGGATCAGGAATTATAATCCTTCAATTTTTATTATCATCAAAGCTTTTATCGCGAGGATTTCAGATCTGACCTTCAGTTTTTCCAAAAACGAAATGTCCGACAAAAACAGAGACAATTCCTGTCATTTTATTCGCAATGGAATCCTGGAAGCTTAAAATATCAAAATTTCACTTTTTTGGCATTTTTAGAGACGTTTTTGATCTTTCGTCTGAAACGAAAGGTCAGATTGAAAAATCCTGCCGTAAAAGCTTGGATAATATCGATACAGAAATAGTGTATAAATTTCAAATCGATCGGATCAACCGTTACGAAGTAATCGTGGTCACCGTTTTTACTGCAAGCTCTGCTTCCGTGATTTCCGAAAGCCACAATTTTTATCAAAAATTAAAATTCTTCGTCTCAAAATGAAGAACAGGAATCAAGCTTCATTTTCAATACTAGAATTCAAATTTATCTCGAAGATCTTCGGGCCTTCGGACGCCAAGGAAGTAGAGCTTGCAATAAAAACGGTGACCACGATTAATCCGCAACCGTTTATCCGATCGATTTCAAATTTATTCACGATTTTTATGTTATTATTATCCAAGCTTTGATCACAGGGTTTTTGGATCTGACTTTTTGTCTTTAAAAAACAATCAAAAAATTTCAATCCATCAAAAATCGATGCTGCGAAAGCCTCCAAGATGCTTATTACAAGCTCCACTTCCGTGGGGTCTGGAGATCACAATTATGGAGACAAATTAGACTTCTCAGTATCAAAATGAAGCCCAATTTGTATTTTTGACGCAGTATTTGCGTTTCTTTATTTCGTTTTTACCGCAGTAAAATCCCTCGAATTTGTGGATTTCGATTATCCAAATCGCTTCGATAATTGTTTCCGGTGTGAAAATTGCGTGGTCGTATCACAGAAACGGCAATTAGGATCGAAAAGTCGATTACAACGGTTCGCTGAGTGCTGCGAATACCGATCTCATGAATTTTCGAATTTGCGAATTCCCCCATTTCCAGGTACCCGGGGTCCGGAAAATAGGGGAAAGCAACTAAATTCGTATGAAAATAGTGACCCATTGTGAAAATCTGCTCATTGTTCGAGTCAAGAGTCGGGATGCTTGCATTCAGGCATTTCTCCATCCCTTTGTCCTCACCGGGGGATCCGGTCGCACGTATATATTTAATACCGAATCTACCACCTCATATCTTTCTTCAGCTCCACATATAACATCGTTTTTCATTCCCTGCAGAAGCTTTAGCACACCTAAGACTCAACCAAAATAGAATTTTTTTTCACCAAAATTACTGTAAATAATTCCTCAGATTCAAGTGGAATATCAAATTCGCCAAGTTTAAGGGATGAGTCGAACAATACTATCGGCGATTTTGCAAAATTTATTCAAAATCGACGCGAATTACACAGAATATTTCACATAGAGTGAAAATTCGCTCTTTTGTATTTTTCATTTTTTTATATTTGTTTTCTTTCTTTTCTTCTTCTTTTTTTCTTGACAGGGTTGAGGAATAGGTGGTAGCAGACCTTCGATCCTTATGCGTCGTAAATAAAAGTGGAAAAAGCAAAAACGGGGGGCACCCGGCAAACGAGAAATGAATGCCCTTACACTTCCATTCGCTGTGACTGCGTAGAGCAAAAAGCAATTTACTTCAAGAGGCTTTTTAAAGATAGGAGGGTTAAAGCCACCCCAGACCGAATAGAGAAGTCAACGGTTCCCTGGACTTGACCGACAGGCTGATTATCGTCGTACGATTCCGATCGGGGATTTTTTTTTTATCGTTTTTGCTATATTTTCCATCATTCGTCACGCCTGATGCAGGATTGATGATCAACCCTATTTCCGCTCTGAAATTGAAGGGGCTACTCGCAGACCCCTTGATATTTGAAAGCGTCAAATATCGTTTTTCCTACCTTCCGAAACTCGAAAACAGTTCAGAAAAACGATAAATAATTATTCTGAAAATAGAATAAATACCATTTTAATTCAGAAAATAATTACTATCCTGTTGAATCATTTGATAGGTTTAAAAGGTTCTCTGTTCAATCGTGATGAAGCCTTTTTTTATCTGGAATCAGTCGTTTAGTATAATCAGGTCATGAATTACGATATCGAACAATCTTGTCTTGATGATTCAACAAGTGAATAATGATAATAATAATAATAAATAAGGCTCTGAATTTCCTGTACAACAGAATTAATCAACTTGAAGTTTGATCCTGTGTGACGAAATGGTCTTTTTTTTCAGTCTTAATTATTCCTCATTGTTAACTTCTAAAAATAAATTGAATATCATTCAAAATGAAGTTATTCATGACCACAACCCGAAGGAAATAGAGTCCGACACCATTTTTCCTTGCTCAATTCCAATTAACAACGTGAATGTATGATAATTTATTTTTATCTTCCTGTGGTTTTGATAAACCTGCAGACCGTTGATTGTGGCGAGTTCCCTACAGTTATCTCGTATCCTGTTATGCTACACTAATTATCACAGGTTTACACTCGTTGGACAAGAATAAACAACCGAGGGAAAAAAAATGTACACTTATTTATTAATTATTCGAAGACTCTGAACGTCAGGTTTGATGTCGTCATGAGATGATCCTCGAGGACGTCACGTCTACGTCTTTAACAGAATGAGAAATTATATTATATCGTTTTGGGAATCCCAAGAATTTTTTTTTCTTTTTTGAAAAACAAAAGCAGAGTAACAAATTTTAGCTTCTTTTCGCCAACTTTGATTTCTCGTACGTCTGCAGAATCGTTGCATTCAACACGTGGATATAAAATTCACCGTTTATAACCGTGACCTGGAGTTCATAGAGGCCATTGTGGGCATTAAATACCCATGACTATCGCAAATTATAGCCTCATTTATGAGAGCTAAAATTTCTCCAAAACGAAATTGCTAAAAAAAAGTGAAAACCTCAAACTACCATATTTTGGAGTCGAATAAAGTCGAGTATATTTCTGAAACTGTTAATTTTAGCTCGACTTAATCTTCTCACGATATCAAAAGTTTATCTTATATGTATAGGCAAGAAAAAAGTTTTCAAATTAAATTTCTTTACCCCACTTCGTGTGTGAAAAAATAAAGAAACTTTCGAACCGTAAATACGATTAGAGAAATTTCTTTTTTAATTCGCGAAGTCTCGCGAAATTGGCGAAAATAAAACGATCATTTGACCTGCTCGAGAGTTTCAATTTCGGCCAACTGTAGTCAAAGCGACTCTGAAAGGGTATTGAATCAGTCAACCCCTGCAGCCTCGTATTATTGTCCTCCGATGCGAATCGATACGCGTCTAGCCCCATTCGACACTATCTCCGTGTTTACTGCCAATCTCTTGTCACTGCTGACTGCAGCATGCCTACCAAACAACGAGGGACGATAGGGAATCGCATTCATTCGATTGCTCGAAAACTGGGTCGCGAACCGTTACATTGATAACAAATTTGCGAAAAGAGAGCGAAAATTTGCGATGGTTTGGCTCGAGATTCTAGAAGTTCTATTTTTATTTTTTTTTTAGGAGGAGGACCCTTAGAAGCCTTTGAAGGGTCCATAAGTGTAATTGAATTCGGATAACACAGGGCGGGGCGTCAAATCCCGAGGGTTGAATCCCCGGTTTTCTTTAGGGGGTAAACGGAAAAGAAATTAATGACTCGAGCTGCTGTCGTTGGCGCGGACTAACCCTGCAGTAATTAATTCAACATGCCCTTAATTAAGATCCAAGATCCTTAATTTCATCATGGTTTAACGCCGCTGCTGCAACAAACTCGACAAAAGCTCGGGGCTGCTTGATACTATTTTCTTTGAGGGGCGGGACCTGGGCGCTTAGTAGTTTGCCTCAGATATACAATAACTTTTTGAAGTTTGGGCTTTCAAGGTACACGAATTAAGCTCCGTTTGGAGAAAGAGAAGTCAAATTTATCTTGAATATTGTGGCTTTGAGAAGTCACGGAACGGTGGAGCTTGCGAAAAACTGGAATAAATTCACTAAAATTTGTCCAAAATATCGAAATTTCACTTTTTTGGCATTTTTAGAGACGTTTTTGAGCTTTTGTCTGAAACGAAAGGTCAGATTGAAAAACCCTGCCGTAAAAGCTTGGATTACGAAGTAATCGTGGTCACCGTTTTTACTGCAAGCTCTGCTTCCGTGATTTCCGAAAGCCACAATTTTTATCAAAAATTAAAATTCTTCGTCTCAAAATGAAGAACAGGAATCAAGCTTCATTTTCGATACTAGAATTCAAATTTATTTCGAAGATCTTCTGGCCTTCGGACGCCAAGAAAGTAGAGCTTGCAATAAAAACGGTGACCACGATTAATCCACAACCGTTTACGTTATTTTTATCCAAGCTTTGATCACAGGGTTTTCGGATTTGACTTTTAAGTTTTTGAAAAACGGTCAAGAACTTCTCTGGAAATGACAAAGAAAAAAAAACCTCAAATTTTATGTAAAGTCCCAGAAATGTTCTGATTGCTCTCAAAACTTTTCCAAAACTAATTGTAAATCCCCTTTGATCTTCATAAAGTACGAGACCCCCAACCCAGAGCTGAGGGTAAAAAAATTTACTTTCGTTCACGAATCAAAAAAAAAAAAAAGCGTCACATCCCTGTAAATTGAATAGAGCTTTTTGGGGACAGAATTTTAATTGATACAACGAAATTCCGAAAATTTCCCGAGCTTTTTCGTTTAATTCCGACTGTCAAGAGGATTTACAGCTCTCGTTTCGAGGGCTGATCAATTTTCAGTAGGTACAACGATTTTCACATTGCAGTTTTTGATTAAAAAAAAAAAAAGAAAAACAGATATACCAATTAATTTCTACAAATAACGCGAATTGAAACTGACTGACAATGAGTGAAGGGTTTTTTCCTTCTTTTTTCTCACGTATAACCCATTTTCAATTTATTTTTCTTTCTGTCGATGTACAGAAATTACATTTCAGAGAAACGTGGAGATATTATTTTAGCAATTTATTACCAGCTGCAACAGAAGCACTTACTAAAAGCTTACATCGCGGCAGCTTCACGCTGCAATGTGACCAATGTGTCAAGTTCATCAGCTAAAAATCGATATTCCACGGCCCTGGGGAGAACCAGAGTCGACAAACAAGAGATTCCTTCTTCAAGCGAAGCTGAAGCCTTCGAAAATCAGATTTTATACACCCTAAGGATTTCGCAGATTTTTATTTTTTCTTCATACACTCTGATAATGGGAATTATTGTTCCATCGTCTTTGACTTTGACATATATTCTTCGTCTGCTCACTCAGGGCGTCGTGTGGGTGGAGAATTCCTTGGAAATTGTATCAATTCTGATTAGTCTCAGTTCGAATCGTCTAGACTGAAACACAGGAAAACGTCACGACCAAAACAAGGACAAAAAGCTCTAATATCGAGTCTGGGAATTCGAGTTTGTTAACATAAAACGAAGAATTCAGAATTTCTGTGGGAAAAAACAAACCAGTCTCAAGAAAATGAAGAAACTGTCTTTTTCTGAAAGCTCTTGCCAATTTCTTACTCACAAATCGCGACAAGCCTTCGAGCAATCCAGGGTGTGACGAATTGTAAGAAGATAAAAAATATCCTCGGGGTTTCGGATGCGGGCTCTCTGAAAGTTCCGGTTCGTTTAACACCGGAGGAGCTCTGCATACGTAGGTACACCCCCGACCTAGATAATGCAGCGATATTCAAATCGTACCTTGGATCTGTACGGCGTATATATCCCATTGAAGAAAGCTTTTTTTCCCAACAGAGCCGAAGAAGATCCTTTGTTGAAATGAATATATACACCTATTCCTTGGAATTGGGATTTTTTTTTGAATCCACTACCCCAAACACATTTTGCGCCAGCTCCGTTCGAACAGAGCCGAATCTTCCACCCGGAAAAGGGATTTTTTTTTTTTTTTTTTCAAAAATCACTCGGTGCTTTTGACATCTCCGGTTTTCCGTATACGCAATTAACCACGACTCCGTCCGGACCTCAGACACGGGATTATACCCGTGTAGACTGATAATAGAGATTGATTAGCGATTCGATATTGTCGCCTTTTTTTTATCTCATAAATCTCGGGCGATTTTAATTTGAGTCAGTAATTATGATGGATCTGTCAGATGCAGGGGGTTGAAGAAAATTAATAGTCATCAAAAATGAATGAAATCGAAAAGGAAGCTCGCCCAGCCAGGCACTGGATTTTTGGCTCAAAGAGGAAGCTGACTCTCGAATTACGCTGGTTAAAAGCGGTGATGAAAATTGCCAGGCATGGGATAGGCACTCTAAACCTGTGTTACATCAATTAACTTGAAACGGGATACTGATATGAGACAGCTGATACATTCTATCCGTCAAAATCTCATTATGTTATCCAACAATTACTCAAACTCTTAACAACAGTCGCACAAACTAAGGGGTGGTTGTCTTCTTTCAACGATATCTCACTTCCGTTTGATTCTAGATAAAAAATGATAGAGATCAATCCTGAAGCTCTTTGAATTTTCTACAAAAAAGATAATCATAGTTTTTCGCGTGAAATTGACCGTTCAATGGATACACAGGCCCAAAAGTCAGGCTCATAAACCTCTCAAACCAAGGATTTATTTTATACTTTCGGTAATATCTCACTTTCGGTTGCGTCTAGGCGAAAAATGATCTGAATCAATTTTGAAGCTCTTGAAATTTCCGACAAAAAATGTCCATACACTTTTTGGTGTTAAATGAACGGTTCAGCTGAAATACACACAAGTACACGTGCTCAAAAGTTAGAGCCTCGTGTCACGAGGGCTTGTGGTTCATTTTTCTCAATATCTCAGTTCTGGTTGATCCTACGAGAAAAATGCTTGATATCAATTTTGAAGCTCTTTTTATCGTCTACAAAAAAGGATATTACAGTTCTTGGCATAAAATTGGTCGTTCAGAAGCTACACAGGTTTGAATAAAAAAAATTGTACTTTAACCCTTGCAGTTGTTTAAAAAAAAAGGTAAATTTGTAATTACAGATCGAAGTAATTAATTATCGCACCCGTACATAAATCGAGTTGTACGGCGAGAAGTTTCAGAACCGAATGCTCAAAGTTTAACCGAGAATAATTGGATAACGAGATAAGTCCTGGAATTAACGTTGGGGAGCCGCTTGGTATATAGGCGTCGGTCTCGTTTATAGCTCAGTCGTTAGATCCGAACTGCGTTTTATCAACACTTTGTAGACACCGGTAGACCCGTAAATTAACACTGTTATGGCCTGGGAAGCCGAGTATCTTCTATATCTTGGCCATCAAAGATTTCACACTCTTCAGCAAGTTTGATGATAAAAAAAAGTAGCGCAGTGTGACAATCTTTGGATTATTGGGATGAGAGATTATTAAAATGAATTTTCTTCTTATTTTTTTATCTCTTGTCAATTCGTTTTTAACGAGAGACCTTAAGGACTGTTTTATTTTTTTTTTCTTGTGTCCCTTTGGCGACAAGGGCATTATCGAGTGAATTAATTGAGAACGAAGTTTCAGGAGAGCGCGAAAACTCGAGAAATAATTGATTTAGAGGATGCAAATACAGAAAGGGGGCTGAAAATCAGCACCTTCGAATCAGAATACGCAACATACTCAGAGGTTTGTTTCATATTGTTGCCATTTTCAGAGATTCGCGATGATAAAAGTAATAAAAATCAATGTCGCATTTTTTTAAACTGGTTTTCACACGATTTTATTTTTCTCTACTTTGAAAGAAATGAGGTAACAAAATGTTCAGAGCAATTTTCTGCATTTTCTGTTCATTTGAAAGAGGAAACAAAAGGGTTAAAATTGTTTTTAGAATCGTGTCAAAATTCATTTGTCAATTTTCATGCAATTTGCTTCGATCCAAAAATAATAATTTTGAAGAATCCAGCGATTCCCTACTGTTGATGATTTTTTAAATTGTGATTCAGAGTCCACGTACATGAGACGAGGAATATTTAGCGAGGTTATTTCGATAAAAAAATTTCAATTAAATTTTCATCCTTTTTACGTACAGGGACCGTATAGGTATAAAAAAGTTAAAGCGGGTAAAACCGTGTGCAATATTCTCTCATGTACAGGCTTTAGTTTTTAGAACAATAGGTTATTGTCTCTCTCTCTCTTTGTTGGATATTTTAATTATTAATAATATTCTCGTGGTGATAGTAGAATTAGAGGAACCTCTGTACATAATATTTTGCCTCAACTTTTTTTT
>JAFFZH010010527.1:0-17209 GCA_018420115.1 Euura saliciscinereae | reverse complement strand
TGACTCATTTCACACCGAGAGAATAATCTAGCATTTATCTAATCATTTATAAAATATTAAAATGTAATGTAGGTATCACAGCTATGACTTTTGAAGCGTAATCAATATTCAAACTCGATGCAACACGTGAAAACGGCGAAAAACGCAAAAAAAAAAACTGTTATTTTCGAAAATCGGCTATATCTTGCGTTTAAAAAAAGTACTTGGGATGCCGCTTTGGGAGAAGTTAGTACTGTTTATGTACAAAAACATATAAAAAAACGAGCGGCAAAAAAGATGTGGTGTTTTGAGATATTTCGACTTGAAAATTTTCGAAAATTTGCAGTTTTTTCAAAATTGTGGACTCGCATCGCAATAAAATCAGAAACTATAGGTGTGACCTGAAAGGTGAGGAAATTCTGAACATTTTGAAAACAAAAATCGCCAAAATCAGTCCATTTGGCTCAATGTTACAGCAGTTTTTCTGAAATTCGTTTTAAAAAGACTGATTTTCTCGCCAAATTTAAAATTAATAAATACGGTCCTTCAAAAAATTTTCGGGCAAAACCCTCGGACACGGGTCGCTTAAAATACGCCAAAGAACCCCTAAAAAAAATGTCAGCCTCCACAAAAAACATGGCCGGAAAATCTGGGTGAATCCACGCGGATTCAGCCACGAGCGTCTGCTTTTAACTACAAATATTTTTTATCGATTTTTTTATATGGTCGTTCTTTCAATTTATCTTTGCGTTTTACGAGTTTTTACAGCTATTGAAAAAAATTATGAGAAATAAAAAAAATCAAAATGGCGCTTACGACCTTCTGCTTTTAATATAATATATAATATAATTTATTCAGGTAGAAAGTTTTTTTTTACAATGGTGTACAGTACGCAGTAAGAACATAAATAAGAACTATGCCCTGTATGTGACCCCATCGCAGAAACCCCCGCAAAAGAGACCAAACCCTTGTCCGCGGAACCTGATAAAACTAGAATTAGCTTAAAACAAGATAAACAAAATGAAATGAAATAAAATAAAATAAAATGAAATAAAATAAAATAAAATGAAATAAAATATAATATTGCGTAGTATGCTAAGTTAAAGCCTAGTAACTATTACTACTTTAATATTTTACTATTTTAATATTGCGTAGTTTTTTTGTTGTAATTATTGTAAAAATTTGTAACCGGTACATCAGCGAAAGACTTGGATTTTTTTTCCAGTGTGACTAGAAATCCAGTAAAACGCCACTAAAGGGTTTGTCACAATTAGCCATTCGCGCACATTCTTTCCAGGCCTGAAATCTTTACCCTGGGCGATGAGAGCCATCCCACACTCCACGGGCAGTTGGTTGAAGAGCTTGACTGCTACAAAGTCATGGCCTCTCCTGCCAACCGCCGTTCTTTTCCTAGGCACTTCAAGGAGTCCGTTCGATTTCGCACGCGTTGCTCTAGAGTGAGCAATAAAGTGAAAATCTCTAGCTTTGGACATCCGGACTAGCGATTGGAGGTAGAAAAGGGTTCTTACGCTCGAAAATCCATCTAGGTTGTATAATAGTTCACTATCATAGGTCTTACCAGCCCTAACATTGTCTTTACAACCGCTTTGTTTAGGATTTCTATGGGTGTGAAAACGTTATCCCTCGCACCACCCCATGCGATAATCCCATATCTTATTATTGAAAGAAATATGCCATGGTAGAGTGCCTTTAGATGGGCAGGTGTTATGGAGAGCTTGAGCTTTCCGAAAACGAAAGGCATGTGTCTCAGCTTGTTCAAGATTTGGTGTACGTGGCAATCCCAGCGCAGATGACTGTCAAAAGTGACACCCAAGTAGTACTTAAAACTGTCAACTCTCGATATTGTGTTCGTCTGGGAGTTAAAGTCAAAGACTAGTTCACGCACATTGGGGATGCTGTCGGCGCAGCAGCCGTAAAACATGCATCTTGTTTTTTTTAGGCTTACCGTAAGCGAGCTGCTATTAAACAATTGCAATATTTTAGGCAGATCCGTGCGGGCCATTTCAATAACATTTTCCCAAGACTGTCCTTTGTAGACAATCGCTGTATCATCCGCGAAAGAGAGAATTTCTCCAACAGAACCTACGTCGTATAAATCATTTACGTATATAATAAAAAGTAGGGGACCGAGTGTCGTACCCTGCGGGACTCCGTGCGTGATATTCTGTTGGTTACTAATGGAATTACCTAATCTAACACATTGCCTCCTGCCTGTTAGGTACGACGACAACAGGTCGAGCACCACTCCTCTAAAACCTAGGTACCCGAGTTTGTCGAGAAGGCTTCCATGGTCTAGTGTATCAAAAGCCTTGGCCAGATCCACAAAAACTGAGATCACAGGGTGCCCTTCATCGAGGGCGTTATATAAAAGCTTTACATAGTCTGCCAGCGCATCTGACGTAGAGACGTTCTCCCTGAAACCGTACTGGCATTCACATAAGAGCTCGTGCTTGCCTGGAAACGATATAAGTCTTTTTTTAATACATTGCTCGAAAATCTTTGCGACGTTTGAGATGAGAGAGATGGGCCTATAGTTCCCCAAGCAGTCCCTGTCCCCCGCCTTGTAGACTGGTATCACTACGGCTTCCTTCAGAATCTCGGGGAAGATACCAGTTTCAAAAGTTCGATTGATGATGTGTTTCAGTGGTCCAATGATGAAGTCCACCAACGCCTTGAGGGCGTCCCGGCTGTGATACCGTCTAATCCTGGAGCTTTTCCTGACTTTAGATCCATTATTACTTTTCGAATCTCAGTTTCTGAGACAGGGCTCAGAAACAGTGAGGGTTGAGTTCTCTTTTTGCTGGAGTACTCGAATTTCCTTCCTGTGGTTTTGCTGGCTTTTAACTACCAATATTTGTTATCGATTTTTTTATATGGACGTTCTTTCAATTTATCACTGCGGTTTACGAGTTTTCACAACTATTTGCAAAAATCATGAACAATTGAAGAAAAAAAAATGGTGGATACGACGTTCTGCTTTTAACTGCGATTCCTTTTATCGAATTTTTCGAAACGACGTCGATTTCGATTTTTCTTTGCGTTTCACGAATTTTCACAGCTATTTGAAAAAATCATGAAAAATTGAAAAAAATCAAAATTGTGCTTACGACCTTCTGCTTTTAACGAGGGGTGAATCACAAGGGAGATCTGGTGTACAGAGAGTAGGAAATGTTGGGAGATATTGGGAGATATTGGGACATTTTTGGAGATATATTGAAAATTATATCAGGAGATATCGTGAGAGATATTGGGAGATATTGGGAGATATCGGGAAATATTGGGAGATATTGGGAAATATTGGGAGATATTGGGAAATGTTGGGAGATATTGGGAAATATTGGGAAATTTTTTTAGATATTTTGAAAATTATATCAGGAGATATCGTGGGAGATATTGGGAGATATTGGGAGATATTGGGAGATATTGGGCGATATTGAGATAAAGGAGATATGGTGTACACATTTTCGCTTGTGATTCACCCCTCGGCTTTTAACTACCAATATTTTTCATCGATTTTTTTTAAATGGTCCTTCTTTCAATTTATCTTTGCGTTTTACGAGTTTTTACAACTATTTGGAAAAATCATTCAAAATCATGAAAGAAATGGTGCTTACGACGTACGACATTTTCCCTCTACGTTGTTTTTTATTTTTCCTAAAAAATTGTGATGAAAGAACGACGTATCCGCCAAACTTATGACCTTTTGCACTTACATTTTTCGATCTTGTAATTTCAATTGATCTATACGTTTCTGCCGTTTTCAGAGCGAATGGCGTGAAAAACATTATACGACCTTTTGCCACCCAAATCGTTGTGCTCTTTGTTTGGAACCATTTTATTCTTTACATTTCAAGCTACACGAAATGTTCAAACCATTTTCAACATGTTAGGTTCCACTCGATTCGTCAAGTATTGTCATGATATCCTGATTTTTGTTTCAGGAGTCAAACCATACGAGGCTACCATCTGGAGTGAGTTAAAGATACAGAGATTTTCGATAATGACAGATATTCACTTGTTGTTCGAATTTAGCTCAAGCGAGTCGAGCGCCGCGGAATGACGACTTAATCACAGTCTTTACTTAAATTTCAGATGCCGTGGCAGGGGTCACAATCCGACTGTTAGAACTTGCGGATACTGTTAGACAGTCGTCCCGCAGTAAGTTGAAAACAATGTCACCCAATGAAGATATTCAAGTCATAGCTACTAAGTCATGCGTCAAATATTGACAAAGTACAACAGTGTCATGATGTACGTATTTTATTTTCAGCAAGCGCCCTGAAAACCGCAGACGTTGGTAAGTGATAAGTGGATATACTTACTTGACCAATTTATTTATACGTCTACCAAAACGCTCGAATTATCTTTGTCTCCGTATTCTGGAAAATCATTCCGTTTGATATTCAGGACCTCTCTATTTCTATTTCAGTTGCTTTGACGAATGCCTGCACCAATCTCACAGAAGCTGTAGCTTCTATCCTAGCGGGTAACGGGGGTGAGTTGTAGACGACTTTTACGCTTTAAAAATATTTTTGTGATCTACTGTTCGCTTCACATATCAGGGTGAAGTCGAGAAATTGTTTTAATTGGCCGAGATTTTCTATTTTGATTCTTCATATTTCATTCTTTTTTTCATTTATTGCCATTACATCATGCGTCAATTGGTAAATTTCCACTCTGTCATGATACGCCTATTTTATTTTCAGGAAACAAAACAGAAATTGCTGCCGGATTCGCGAGTAGGTGACACTCATTCGAAAAATACATCAAGCCTAGCATGATTTTCATCCAGCTGTTGTTAGAACTGAGTGAGAGTCGAAGACGACTTGATCATAACCTCTGTATTCCAATTTTAGGTATTGTCGACCCAGTAGAATCCAACATTAGAGACCATTCGAAAAACACTGCAGCGAAATTCGCAAGTGAGTTGAAGACAAATGTGCCCATCTAGAATATCGCGCCTCAATTAGTATACTAGTATACTTGAACATATTCTAAATTATTGAGGTATATTTTAATTTCCAGCTTCCAGCTTTCATATCTACGTTGCTTCGAACAAAATTGCTCAGAAATTCGACGAAATAAAGACCCAAGTCGGTAGAATTTTGGATGCTGCTTTCGCGGCTGCACCTAGTAAGTTGGAAACAATCGTACCATTGGAATAGTATATTATGCGGCATGCGCGTAAAGTGACTGTTTACAAGCGAGGTTAGGTTTTTCGTACGAGCCGCTGCTTTGCCCGGCGAGCCGAAGGCGAGCCTCCGGCAAAGCCAGCGGCTCGTACGAAAAACCTAACCTCGCTCGAACAGTCACTTTACGCGCAAGCATCATACGATATTTTTTATGGCAGAGGTATGATAAGTCACTTTGACGCCAGTTGAGGTCCGCTTCGAACTCCGCGTCCACCATGACACATAATCCGTTTGCCGAGTCGACTGCTAGCTCGGGAAGCAGTACTGCGCAGGCGCAGTCCGACCTCGACTTGTAAAGTACTTTACAGGTCGAGGTGAACTACGTTATAAAGACTTTGTGTGTCGAGGTGGACTTCAGCCGTATAAAGCGCCACTTGACGGGCCGAAAACAGGCGTCATAAAGTGACTTTATCATGCCTCTGCCGTAAAAATATAATTGTCATACTGAGATCTATCGTTTGCTACAAACCAAATTCCAATGAGGCTCTCATAAATTGATCTATTTCCTTAGCCTCCAGTTAGGCAAACGTATTTGATACTCAACATTCGATCCCTGATTTCAATAGTACCACCAGTTTAGTAGTGCTAAACTACGATCCTGAATATTTTGACTTTTTACATGGGGGGTTCCACGGCATTTTACCTAATCGGTGAAGGTCGCCGACGCCGATCTTGATGTCAATTTTTTTTCTCAATTCGACCATCGAAGAAAGTGAACCCGTGTTCGGCCGTTTTTCGATTCAGCCACGTTTTCTATTTTTTTGAATTCTCCAATTTTTCATCCTTTTCGCGAACAGCCTTTTTTCAACTGGCTCTAACTTCAAGAGCTTCGACTTTTTTCGAAAGATGATAAGGACATAAAATGTGTAAAAAAGAACGAGCTTTTCGAAAAAAAAAATTGCACAATCTTTTCCAACTACACAGTTCTGGAATATTTTTCATAATAGAGAAAAAATCGATATATTATTCATTTGGACACCTTCGATTTTCCTGAAACTTTGTACCTGAAATCAACCACTCACAATCAAGTTATCGTCCAAAGGAAATTATGGGCCTCGGATTCGGTCGGAAGTTACACCATCATAGTTGCCGAAAAATCGGACAAATCGCAAGAGATCTCAGGGAAATCAATTTTAACTTCGAGCAGACAAGTTTTCATGTTCCAAAAATCACTGTTTGCTGAAGAATGAAATTTTTCAAAAAAATACCCGACGTCATGAACAAAAACGAGATTATAGTTTTTTTCACCGTGCCAAGTATATTCACGTACACATTTTCACGTACATTTATGAATGTAGATACTAGTTTTCACATGGTTCCGATCATAAAATGAGTTCTACATTCGCGAAATCCGAAATAAAACTTCAAGTGTACGTCAACGTTGACATTATCGACGGTTGCAGCGAACAGAAGAGCGAGCTGCGGTAGTCACTGAACTCTATATACTAACTGGAAGGAGCATCGGGCGATTGACGTGGGACAAATTGAAGGCTGCCATCTTGAGTTGGATTTTAAGGCGACCAATCAGAGGTGGCGTAATCCGATAGAAATAAATAAGTAGTCATTTTAATTGACATTTATTTCACTATTATTTACTCCATCTTTCTTCTGCTTATATATCTTTGATGGCCTCGTCCCTATTTACTCCATCCAAATAGCAAATATTATATTATCCAAAGTTTTGAGGTTAAGTGTGTGGTGAATTCAAAATTATCCGTCTGCTAATGCTCGCCTCTGATTGGCTCTCCGAAAATCCAACTCAAGATGGCAGCTTCCTAGGTGGTCCCATAGCCTGCTATGCTTAACGTATCTGGATGCGCCTTCCAGTAGTATATAGAGTTCAGTGGCGGTAGTACTCATTCAGAACTCAAGCGCGGGACAAAATATACTATCTTGTCCCCACCTAAAAAGTAGGTGTCACGATTATCTCGAACCCATTGTTGTCGCTTAAGACCCATTCTGATTGGCTTTCGGGGAAACAAATGACTGTTGCGCGACGCTGTTCATGGTTCTGAAACAGTCTGAAGTGAGCTGAGAGCTGTCACCTGTCACCTGTCAGATCAGTTCTGCCAAAGGTGTCGAGAGATGATTCTTCTACAATTCTCAGTTTTCAGTTCTTACGTTCGCGAGTAAAACCGTCTACGTGAGCTAAACCGAAATTCTTAGTTTTCAGTTTTTACTTTTGTGCGTATCAAGTACAGAGTCAAAAATTCAACTTGAACGTTTGGGACGTGAAAGAAAGGTCGGATTTCAGTGCCAGTGGTACGAAGCAGTGGATTATCGTTTCAATTGATATTATGGTCTCGGAAAATCGTGGTAACCCGTCTACATATTGAGTGAAAATAACATGTTCGCAAAATTCTACCGACGAACTGCCAGGTATTTTTCATTCCACATTTCCGTGATGGAAAATTATCCGTACTTCTTTCATGGATTTCATTTGTGATTTGAACGTTCGAAACATGAAAAAAATCTGTTTTTCCAGCGTCAGCAGCGCAGCTACGAGTGTTGAAGATACTTATGCGCTTACATTCTGGTGCGGTAACTGTTAATGTAAGTGACAAAAATCATGTTGTGTGAACAACAGAACGGAAAGTATGCGTTTATTGCCACGGAAAAGATTTGGCGGTGAAAAAAAACCGGACAATTCTGTCAGCGATTGCTGAAATGAGACGGAGAGTCTCAACAACCAACGTCAGTTACTCAATTTCTGTTATTTTCACGAGCAAGCCAAGTCTTAGGCACGCCGTTTGTCTGTTTCAACCTCTCAAAGTCTCACTTTTCTTTCAGTGAACAAATATCTACGACATTATTCGGGTCAAGTCATGTGCAAATGAGAGGAAAAATTCTCTGGAAATTTAGATGGCTGACCATAACTTCTCAAATGATTGTTTCCTAAATCAGATCCCCACGTTCAGGAGATGATGGGTTCAAAAGAATCGACGCCGGGCCGGGGGAATTTTTACTCGAACGAAAAATTATTCTTTCTTTCGATATTTTCTTTCTCCCTGAGGTTTGTACAAAACACTTGAGTTGAGTGACTCCTCAGTCGGAGATATATCAATTAATTGATCGATTCGCATAGTCCGTCAAAATTCGAACGACGGATCTTTCCCCGAAAAAAATGAGACATCGAGAGGTTGAATCGGGCGGAACAATGTGCCGGGAATTTTACAAGTACTTGAAAGATTTTTTTTTTCATAATTGAATTACTTCAATGCTATTCAATAACAATCCATTCAGCTTAACAAAAATTCATCTTAATACCGTACATCGATTTGTGCAGTACTACATGAAACGGTGACCAACCAATCTCGAAAGCTGCGTAAACAATCTCGCTGGATATTTCAACTAAGGTATTTTCGTTTTTTTAAAGATGGAATGAAGTCAACTTTTTATTCGCAAAATGAATCTTTGTTCTCTTTAATAAAACATTTTTGATTGTTTCCAAACGTTTTTACGAAATCCTGCTCGCAACACACCATGTAACATGTGAGCAGTCTTGGAGATTTTGAGTTAACCGTTTTATATGGTAACGCACAAATCGCCCAATGCTATTATCAGTAACGTTTGATTCTTTTTAAGTTGAATGGATTTTCTTCACGGGAAATAAGGTCGATGAATTGGCGATTCGAGTGAAAAAAGTGTACTTATCATCTTTTTTATCGCTCCAGAAATAATGTCCAAAAAAGGCTTAGTCTGGGGTTTCTATGGTGAACGTACCCCTTCAAGTTTTTCGAGATGGGTACCTACAAAATTTGGAATGACATTCAAAAATGATTGTGCGTCGTTGGTAGGACGGTACACAGATTTTTCGGATTGCCGGTTCTCTGATTTGCGACTCAACGTCGAACATTGAAATTCAATCAAAAGAAGGTGAAGACCGGTAAAGACCTACGAAAAATTGACGTAATAATCTGCATTGAAACATGCATTGAAAGTGATAAATAAAACACTGGGTAATTTGAAGAATCGTGAATCAATCCTTGGAGGCAAAATTGTCATTCTTGGTGGAGACTTCATACAACTCCTGCTGTTTAATTAAAACACGTGGCACTTGGAGTGAAATAATAAATTTGTCCATGAAAAGTAGTCTCCTCTGGACACATTCCGAAAAATGTTCATCACGCGTAACATGAGAGTTCTTCCTAAAGAAATTGAATTTGCGGAATTCGTATTAAATGTAGGCGACAGCATGTTAAGTACCTCAAACGATGCGATCGAATTACCTGCCGTCGAACGTTGTATAGCGGCACATGATGTCGATGTAGTCGAAGATATAAATTGAAAATTGGTTAAAGAAAATAAATTTCTAAATCTTGACCGAGTTCACACCCTTTGCATCTTTGACATTATTTAGGTATCTTATAAATTTCACATCACATTCGAAAATGATTGTGCCCGCGCGGAGCGCGGGCTATCGTACGTTCTAGTATACTAAAAAATTCAACCGTATAAATGCTGAGATCTCAAAATTTCAATGAATCATCCGATAAAAAAGCGACCAGTTAAATAGGTTAACTAATGATAGTACCTATAATATTGAAATAGTTAAATAGTTCTGATTCAATCATTTCAATCATCAATATTCAATTTTCCATCAAGTACGCTTTTCTTGTCGAAATTAAAATTGATAAAATTGATTTCCCTGAGATTTCTTGCGAATTGTCCGATTTTTTGGCACCTATGATGGTGTAACTTCCGAACGAATCCGAGGCCCATAATTTCCTTTGGAGGATAACTTGATTATAAGTGGTTGATTTAATTCAGGTAAGAAGTTTCAGAAAAATCGAAGGTGTCCAAATGAATAATATATTGATTTTTTCTCTATTATCAAAAATATCCCAGAACTGTGTAGTTGGAAAAGATTGTGCAATTTTTTTCGAAAATCTCGGTCTCTTTGGCACATGTTATGTCCTCAGTATTTTTCGGAAGGAGTCAAAGCTCTTGAAGTTAGAGCCAGTTGAATAAAGTCCGTTTGCGAAAAGGATGAAAAATTGGAAAATTAAAAAAAAAATAGAAAACGTGGCTGAATCGAAAAACGGCCAAACACGTGTTCACTTTTTTCGATGGACGAACTGAGAAAAAAATTGACATCAAGATCGGCGTCGGTGACCTTCACCGATTAGGTGAAATGCCATGGAACCCCCCATATTGTTTCCAACATCAACTAAAATATGATGATTTCTTAAATTATACTTTCAATGTGTTCTGGTAATTGCCATTGAATCGTAATTTCACTTTCTCAAGAAGCCCTCCACGACCATAAATCCCATGCCGGTCCATCTGAACCGAAGTAGCGGAAGAGACTATTGGTGAGTGTCATCGACAGTATCTGCACCTGATACGAAGATGCTGAATATATTTATTCACTAATTTTGGTGAATCTATTCGCAGGCCACTTCTTAGCAGCTATCGCGGAGCGGAATATTCGGAACCGCTTGTGCTAATCTGAAGAACTTTTTGTGGAAGAACGTAAATCATCTGCTGGACGAGAGACTACCACTTTCTTCCAGCACGTCTTCCAATTGATTACTGACTATGCATATACCAGTGAGAAAAATGTAAAGCTGCATAAGATTGTGAGCAATAAAAATCAATTTCGAAAATATTAATTCGCTGTATCGTATAAATTGTCCATTTCCCAACACAGATTCCGAATATAAAAGAATAGTAGTAGTAGTAGTAGTTTTATTCTCCTTTCATACATTTATAATGTTTTTGAAAATACATAGCTCAACTTTATTTGCTGATCCTTGTTTCTATCCTGAGCCTCTACCACCAGATCCCCTTTCAGCATTTGTTCTATCTTCTCTTCCATGTCTACCCATCTTATCGAGACGATCCATGTTTTTAGGTTCTCTCCTAGGTCCTCCTCCATTTTATCGCACTTCCATGTGTGGTATAGAGTCTCTTCTTCTTTTTCGCATAGTCTAAAAGTTCTATAGTCTCTTGTATAATCTTTCTTGTACCATTTTTCCCCAATATTGCCACATCTCATTTTGGCCCATTGTTCTTTGTGGTGTTCTTTTGCGTTTGATCGGAACCAATATTTTTCTTGGAAGGCATCCGCTTTTTTGTGTTTGTATCCTTCACAAAATATCTTGACGTATCTATTTTCATCCAGTCCTCTTGGATCCGTTGGTCTATTTTCTTCCGTAGGTCATCTTCTAGGATCCCCCTCATCTTCTGTCCGTCTTCTCCGGCTCTTATTTGTGTTAGCGTTGTCCTATCCCCAACTTCTCTCATAGCGTTTTCAGAGATTTTCCCCAGTCTGAGAGGTTCCCATTTTCGATGTTGCGTAGTTCTTCCATCAGGCAGATTTAAGGCCATCTTTCTTCGCTCATTTCCAGGACATCCAGCAGGTATATGCTTGCCCTTTTCCTCCAGCTTGTATGATGTTCGTCTTCTTCCTGCTCCCATTCTCCAGATGTAACCTGGTGTGTTTTTATCTAGTGCCATTGCCGAGGCCATTGCCATCTTCATGGAATACAAAAGAATAAAGACATTCAGAGGCCCTTATAAAAACGATTACTTTTTCCTTCCAAGTCATGTGACATGTGAAAAGGTTTTTTCACTTGCAACACCTGCATGAAAAGTTTGATTCCGTTCGGACCGCTAAACCGATTTGGATGAAATTTGCTAGGCATACCGTTCTTATTCCGAGGCTGTGCCAATAAAGTTTTCAAACGTCGCTCGCTAACCATGTTTAAATACAAAATGCCCGTGAGGAATATTACGATACAGATATAGAGTGTTTTTCGTGACTGTTGTAGAGTAAGGTTAGGGACGATTCATAGGTGTAACAGTCATAGTTTCCAAGGAATTCTTTTTATTAGACGACGTTTCGGGCGCTGATGGTCGCCCATCTTCAGGTCTATCATGCACTTCGATCACACCTTACACTGAACACCTTAGGTGCGATCGAAGTGCATGATAGACCTGAAGATGGGCGACCATGAGCGCCCGAAACGTCGTCCAATAAATAGATATTTATGTGGCATGCGCCGAAAGTAACTGTTTATTCGGCAAGGTTATGTTTTTCGTACGAGCCGTTGGGTTTACCTGGCGAGCCGAAGGGGAGCCTTGTAAAGCAACGGCGAGTACTAAAAACATAACCTTGCTGAACAGTTACTTTCTGCGCGCGCCCCATACAATATTTTTTACGGAAAAGGCATTAATAGTCACTTTGACGCCAGTTGAGTTCCGCACGAACTGCGTATAGAGAGGGGGTAACCTGCCGTATAAAGACTTTATTCCGCAACTTTGACATGCGCACTTCGAACTGCGCATCAAAGTTGCGGAATAAAGACTTTATACCGCAACTTTGAACTTAGCGGTATAAAGTGCCATTTGCCGGAACGAAAACAGGCGTCAATAAGTGACTTTTTAATGCCTGTGCCGTAAAAAAGAATTTCTTGGAAACTATGACTGTTACACCCATGAATCTTCCCTAAGATACAGATATACAGAATTAGTCACTGATTATCCGAAAATAGTGATTCAGAAACCGAAAGACGTTCAGAATGATATCCAAACGAAAAGAGTCGGTGCCTCCCCCGTGCACCCCGTCCATGGTTGAAGACATGACATGACTTTTCCGCTCAAAATTAAGTCACCTTATGGCATCAACGGGCCTTCGATAATCTTCAGTCAATTCGTATCTAGAATCTAGATATGTGACATTTCAATGACGGGATTCGTTTACCCCGATTGTCGAGTCTGATTCATATTGTATTGACGCAAGTACTTGAATCGTTAATTCGTGATCACTTCCGAATATTCAATAAAGTTTTATCATCGCCTGTACCTTATCGATACAGTTGTGCATCACGTGGACTACGAATACCTAAATTCAAACATAATTTTGTTCAGAGGTGGATGCCTAATTGGCGTTCACATCACCTAAATTTAAGAAAAATTTCTTGATGTTTATCATTCTTTGTCACATCTTGTGCATTTTTGTATGCCATGAAACAAATAAAACTTCTAAAAAAAAGTAGCGTGTCTGCTTCCGAATCCGACGGTCGTCGGTTCGATCCCAGCCCGGGTTCAACTTTTTTTTCTCCTACCATCGTAAAATATCATCATGTTACAAATCATATGATAAATTATGAAATTAAGTATGCATTTTACACACAAAAAATATACCCACGTAAGAAATCACATGCTAAATCGTATGATAAATCAGGTAATAAATATGAACCTGAAATCTTCCATAAGAGCATACGATTTATCACATGATTAATTACCTACTTTTTCATGACATTTATGACGTGAACTTTTGCAGTAGGGAAGCGCCAAAAACGCGATTTTGGTGGCAAAAGGTCGTATCATTTTTTTTTCTCACACCCGGTCGCAACATAACTAATTTCACCATACGAGCTTCGAAAACGGGGGGTTTCGTAGCCTGCGAAGCGTGGCGAAAATGGCGGTATGCAGGCCAGCGGGTACGAAAGTACTTTTATTCCATACATGAACGGAAAGGCCGATTCCGCTACCTATTTCGGGGGAGCGAAGTGCGGCTTTACCGACCGGGAACTCTTTCTTTCCGCTGGGAGCCTATTCGGTAAGAAAGACCAGTCTTTCTTCCCTGAAAGTCTTTCTTCCCTAGTTTTTTCTGCCGTACCAACCAGTACGGCTCGGTCGGTACGTCACATAACCTAAATGTAAACACTGGTCTGCCCGTGAAATCGGCCTCCGTTCATGTATGGAATAAAATATCGTGTGCACCACGGTCGCCGGACTTTTCACTCCCGAGCGTGGATGCCATCCCTCGCCTTCGGCTCGGGTGGCAACTCCACGCTCGGGAGTGAAAACGTCCTTTGCTCCCTTGGTGCACAATATACTATACAAACCCTAGGGTTTCCAAGCGTCTTATGACAAACCCGCATCGCAGGCTACGAAACCTCCCCGTTTTCCAAGCTCTCAGGGTGAAATTTTTTTTAGTAGATTACGTGGCAAGGGGCGAAACCGAGCGAATGCAAGCGAGCGTGGAGATGGCTGTAATCTACTGAAAAATAGTACATTGTGTATCAAGGGCGCAGAACACTATTTTTCGAGTGTGAAATTTGCAGTACGAGCCGAAGGCGAGTGTACTGCAATCACACTCGCCGAAATAGCCTTGCGCCCTTTTTGCACACGATTTTTTTCTCAACACCTGGTCTGCAAAAATGCCTCTTTTCAGACCGAGTGAGCGGGCGCAAAACGGCACTTTGCGCCCGAGGGCAGGAAAATAGTCTCTTTCGCCCGCTTTTAGCGGGCGCAAAGGACTTTTCCGCTCGAGGGCCGAAAAGATCTGTTTTGCGCCCGCTCAAGAGGTACGAAAAGTGGCATTTTGCAACCGGGTGTGAGAAAAAAAAATTTCGCACGGAATAGCTAAGGATTGAAGGATAGCTGGATTGAGGAAAAAACTGTGTCACTATATCGATGTGTGCGTTGTATCTAATTTCGTTTGGCTATATGTAGTTCATTGAATTCGTAAAATTGGAATAAATAAATGTGGGAAGGCATTTTTCTTGCACTTGTTCGTATCTAAGTATAGAGTGAGAGCGAGGATCTCGATATGTAGGGTGTAGAGTATAATGCATGTAATGTGATCGCCTAGTTGCTTCGTGTGAGATAGGTCTATGGTTGGATTAATAATTAATTGTGATATTGGCGTCAAGAATTATTAGGGTGTAGGATGTGGATTTCAGGAAGGAAGAAGTAACGATTGGCTTAATGATATGTAGTGTTGTACATGTATTCGAATGTATAACTTCGTCTGTATGCGTAACGAGAGAGAATTGAGCTAAGTATCAGTAAGTAAGATTATGTCTGACAATAGAAATAAAAAAATGTCGTGTTCGAATCAATAGGTTCGTCAGTCTATCAAGTGCGGTCTGGTCTAAATCAGTCATGGTTTCGTGGCTCGTAAGCTGATTTTAGTTTGTTCAACATAAACGATCTTTTTATTTATTTATTTTTTTCTGTTTAGTGAACTTTTTTTTTATTATCCGTAAATTGTAAAGAGGGTGTAGTATCGTCGACAGAAAATCGATGTCAGTTTGAGTCGGTTTTGCGCAAAGATAAATTGAAAGAACGACCATTTAAAAAAAATTCAATCAAAAATATTGGTAGTTAAAAGCAGAAGGTCGTGAGCGCCGTTTTTATTTCTTTTATTTTTCATGATTTTTTCAAATAGTTGTAAAAACTCGTAAAACGCGAAGATAGATTGAACGAACGAGCAATTAAAAAAATTCGATAAAAAATATTGGTAATTAAAAGCACAAGGTCGTAAGCGCCATTTTGATTTTCTTTTATTTCTCATGATTTTTTTAAATAGCTGTAAAAACTCGTAAAACGCAAAGATAAATTGAAAGAACGACCATTTAAGGTGGCTCAAGCACGAACACGTTCAGCAACAGAAAAAAAATCATTTTTCAGTATATTGTACATAAAGTACTCATCTTCACGTACGCAAAATCTCAGACCAGGTCATCGACTAGATCAGAGAGATAAATATTGTTGAAATTCGACTTTTTAACACGGGGGTTTTGGGAGGATCGCGCCGAAAGACTCGGGCCGGGTAATATCTCGATATTTACGCTAGAGATGATGTCGAAAAACTAGATAAATGTCGAATAGATCACTAGGATTGCAAATACAACAATAGAATATGGGGTCATCGACTCCTGTTATGAGATATTCAATGTCAATGTTTCGAAAAATTTTAAATTCAGAGAGGTTATGGAACCGCGTAGAAATTGGGCAGCTGGATAGAATCATGATGGCTGAGCGCATGCGCGAGAATTGAAGCTCCGGCCATCTGTCACTAGAGAGAGTGAGACGGATAGTTGAGATGTTGCCACACTTCTGTACGTAGTATCGTAACATGAAATTATTCTTATTTCACGGTCTTCATTTACCGGCATACAACTAATAACTTATGCACGAAATTATCAATAATTTGATCGCGAGTAGGGGAGAATGGGGGAATGACGGTCATCGGGCAATGCCGGTCAGCTCTAATTTGCATTAAAACCAGCGATTATATCGAACTGCTTCCCGCTGTTCGCTCACAAACATGATAAATAACTAATTTATCATACCGTGCCTGTTGAACCAACATAAATAAATGATAAAATGATAATCATTAGTTATCACCCTTTTTCTTATAAGAAACACCTTATTTTAAATAGGAAATGGGAGTCGGTAAAATCACTAGTGAACAGAAAAGGTCGATATTCTAACCTCAAATTCCGGCCCAACTAACCTAAAGTCTCGGCACCGCACCTGCTCGATGGCTAGCCACTGTCGTGAGCCTCGACTGTTATTTCCCCATGCACGTGACCGCCGTTACCCCGAGAAGTTCATTTGTTTTTACCGCATATAAACACATTTATACATACGATGACAATATTCTAACACAAACGGAATGAAAAATAGCGAACCAAAGAAGACGTGAATAATAATTCAAGTTGATTTTCACGACTATACGTTTCGTAGAATTCCTATTTAAAATAAGGTGTTTCTTATAAGAAAAAGGGTGATAACTAATGATTATCATTTTATCATTTATTTATGTTGGTTCAACAGGCACGGTATGATAAATTAGTTATTTATCATGTTTGTGAGCGAACAGCGGGAAGCAGTTCGATATAATCGCTGGTTTGAATGCAAATTAGAGCTGACCGGCATTGCCCGATGTCCGTCATTCCCCCATTCTCCCCTACCTGTATTATGGCAATCTTGCGTTTTCGAGGAAAAATAGAGGGCCTTGCTTCAGCCTTCGGTGCTCGGACCTTCGTGCTTGAGCCACCTTAAAAAAAATCGATAAAAAATATTGGTAGTTAAAAGCAGACGCTGGTATTTTTTTCTTCTTCGATTTTTCATGATTTTTCCAAATAGCTGTAAAAACTCGCGAAACGCAAAGTAAAATCGAAATCGACGTCGTTTCGAAAAATTCGATGAAAGAAATCGCAGTTGAACGCAGAAGGTCGTATCCGCCCAACTTACGACCTTTTGCACTTACA
>JAFFZH010010526.1:0-10081 GCA_018420115.1 Euura saliciscinereae | reverse complement strand
TGCCTTAAAAAGACTTTTTGTGATCATTAACTGCCTTGAAAGGACTTTTTGTGATCATTAATTGCCTTAAAAGACTTCTTGTGATCATTAATTGCCTTAAAAAGACTTCTTGTGATCATTAATAGCCTTAAAAAGACTTTTTGTGATCATTAATTGCCTTAAAAAGACTTCTTGTGATCATTAATAGCCTTGAAAGAACTTTTTGTGATCATTAATTGCCTTAAAAAGACTTCTTGTGATCATTAATTGCCTTAAAAAGACTTCTTGTGATCATTAATAGCCTTAAAAAGACTTCTTGTGATCATCAATAGCCTTAAAAAGACTTCTTGTGATCATTAATAGCCTTGAAAGGACTTTTTGTGATCATTAATTGCCTTAAAAAGACTTTTTGTGTCGATTAACTGTCTCGAAAATACTTTTTATGGCAGCTGGCCGCCCTGAAAAGACTTTTTACGGCAGTTTACTCATTTTTTAAGACAGTCCTGAATTTTTCTATAAAATCAGTGACACTTTATGGATCGAAAATAGTCTCAATAAGTGTAGATTCGTTACAAATCGAAGCGAATATTATTCCCGTGCGAAAAATGGTGTCAAAAAATAAAAATTCTCGTATAATCTGACTTTCCCTCAAACATATATTATCACACAAATAAATGAGAGATAGAATACCTGTGAAAAAGTGTACAATCTAATCTCTCGATAAACATTGTAAAATATAGTTTCTCTTTAAATTTTCACAGGAAAGACCAAAAGAAAAAGAAAAAAAATGACGCTGCTTCCGCCGACCGTCGAACAGCAGGAGCGTATAGACAGAGAGATCATATCTGATCCGGAAATGACTCGTCGTGACGTAACGAACCTCAGAGAATGGTTGAAAAAACAGCCTCACTTGCCTCAACACATAGGCAAGTGATTGAACCGATTGATAAGAAATATGAGAAAAATTGACTAATTATCATTTTCTTTTTTTCACTTAATTTTTTCTCGTTTCTGTCTTGCAGACGACAAGAAGCTGGAGAGATTTTTATTCGGTTGTAAAAACAGCCTTGAAAGAACGAAGCAAGTGCTGGACAGATACTTTACCGCACGTACAGTACTACCGGAATTTTTTTCACTCAGAGATCCTTCGACAAATGAAATGCAGGAATGTTGCAGAGCTGTGTAAGAAACCGTTACGTTCATTACTATAGATGCAAAAAAAAAAACAAAAAAAAATACCAAAAATGATTCTCGTCGGCAAATTGAGTACTTTATGATAAGATAAAAATCGGGAAAAAATCAAACGTGATAAAGATGATGAGAGTATTCATTTTTAATAATAATAATGCCCGAAAGTTATCAATAAATTGTTTAAACAAAACATTGTTTAACAAATTCTCTGGTAACGTTATTTTTTCTCATCTCAAATGAATGCCCTAATTTTTCTGAACACACGTGCATTTTTTAAGAATTTTGTCACTATTTTTAAATTTCCGTTTTCGAAAATTTGTTGAGGCTGTATTTACGAAACTATTTGTTCCACGCTCCGGAAACTTCGGAATTGTAATCTACATCGTTTTCACAAAAACATATCCAAAATTCAGGTTTTTATTCCATTTTTCAAAATTTGGAAATTTATGAAAACGGAAATTTCAAAATAGTTACAAATTTCTTAAAAAATTCATGCGTATTCGGAAAAATTAGGGCATTCATTTGAGATGAAAAAAAAATAACGTCACCAGAAAATTTGTTGAACAATATTTTGTTTGAACAATTTATTGATAACTTTTGAGCATTATTATTATTCAAAGTTAATACTCTGATCGTCTTGATTGTGGTTGATTTTTTTCAGATTTTTATCTTATCCCGAAGTACCTGATACCGTCGACGAGAATCACTTTTGGTTGAGATTGTACTGGATGATGCATGTATACGTCTTGTATTTTTCAGTCAATACTTCCTCCTTCCATCCCTGACCGAGGAAAGTTATCGTGTCACTGTATTACGCCTGGTTGATACTAGGCTGGAAAAATTTTCCCTCGAAACATTAACCAGACGTATACTGATGGTAATGGACACGCGAATCAACGATGAAATATCTCTGTCCAATATCATGATCATCGATCTCCAGGTGACGTCATGAAAATAATGAAGAAATTTCAAAATTCATTGTTTTATTTGATTTACTATAAATTTTTGGCTGATTGAGGACCGAATTTTACATTATGATGTCATTTTTGATTTTCTGAAAATGATAGAAAAACAAATAAGTAGAATAACGATTTTTCAAATTTCTACTATTCAAGGAACTGCAATTGCAAGAATTGATTAACTATCGTTGATATCTAGATGACGTCAAAGAAAATTCGCCATCTTGTTTTTCATTCATCGTCAATTTTCGACTGATTTTGGATCAATTGTTTTTTTGCAGATTGTTGTTCAGTCTTCATTTTTATTGACACTGATAAGAAGAAAAAAACGACGGATTTTGAAATTTGAACAATTAATGAATCCAGTGGTCATCGCAACTTTAGAAATCAGAAATTAATAAAAAAAAAACTGTTGAATTAATCAGGAATTAATTAAAACTTCAACATTCAAAAAATTTATGAAAACAATTGATAAAAATGACAAATAATTCTTTGTTGAAGTAGAGAGAGAAAATCATCGAAGATTTTTATTTTATATGTTTGATTACAGGGATTTTCTGCTGGTCACGTAGCGCGATGCAGTCCAACCCAGTCGGTAATGCGTCGTGCGATGGTCGCGACTCAGGACAGCATGCCGTTCCGACTAGCTCGTGTTCATTTCCTGAACACACCATCTTTCGTTGGGAATGTTCTGGCCATGGTTTACCCCCTGCTCAAAGAGAAGCTTGTAGACAAGGTTAGAAATGTGTGAAAAGTCTTGACCTCTGACTGCTCGAATTCAGTATTTTCATCATATCTCGACAACTATTGATCCTATCGTGACGGAGGTGATTATGAAAAATGAAGCCTACTAAATTCTCTACAAGAAAGGTTCAGTACACTTTTTCCATATCTTCGATAGTTTTCTTGTAATACAGGGCTGAAAGTATCGATTTTTATATTGCCCGCTCCAGGTATGTGCGTATGCACTGTTGTGAAAGAGACAAACTATCGAAGATACGTGAAAAGTGTATAGAACCTTTGTTGTAGAGAATTTGGTAAGATTCATTTTTTATAATAACCTTCGTGACGATAGGATCAACCGTTGTCGAGATATGATGAAAAAACTGAACTATCGCAACAGCGATTCAAGATTGCTGATCCTTTCTATTTTTCTATATTCTGACCTTTCTATAATTCGCAATTTGAGGTCATCAAAGTCCCTGTAATTGGCTCCACCTACCCTTAAATCGCTATCAAAAACGATTTGGACATTGAAACATGAAAAAAAAAACTATTTTTTTATTCACAGTTTCGATTTCACACCGGTGGCGGTGAAGAATTGCACGCTTACATTGATAAGGAAATACTGCCATGCGAATGGGGTGGAAAGGCCGGAACCCTTAGCGAATTAAACGGTAAGTCATCAGTTTCAAACGTTTTTAAAATCAACAATCAACGGGTTAAAATAGCAATTATCGCGTGTAACGAGCGGATCGTTAAAACCGTTCGTCTCGTTTAAACGATAACACTAGATAATTATGAAAGTGTCTCTAATCCAAATAAACAATTGATTGAATAGTAAAAATTTCACTATAATTAGAAGAAAATTGAGTCCATAATTCAATCATGCTCGGATTTGACATAAAAAAAGGTAACTAGGTCGTCGTCAGTTGATCGATTCATCAGAAGTGATGATAAAACCGAAAATCAAATTTAGATCACAATTTTCTTTGATCATTTTTTATCTAATTATTATAATTATTGAAGGGTTGATAATAATGATTATCGTAATTAAAAATCGATAATTTTTGACAATTTTAAATTTAAACGTCAAATTTTGATCGAATTTTATTTTCTTTTAATTATTATCGTAATTAATTAAGTTTCATATCTCAGATGCGTGGAAGAAGAAGATAGAAAAGAACCGCGATTGGTTTTTGCGAGAGGAAAAGCTGAGTCGTTCGAATGAAAAAGCACGATTGCCAGAGTCAAAGTCATCGATGGCATCGGAATTGAATGGAATCCAAGGATCGTTTCGAAAGCTGACCATCGATTGATAAAAATCAACTATATGAAAACTTTCGCGATAACGAAATTTGCTTTTTACCTATAATTATAAAATATAAAAAAAGAAATTATTCAATCAGGCTCACAGACTCGGTGATAAATAATTCATAATCAATCATCAATAATTGTAAGACAGTAAGTGAAATGAAATTTTTTGTTTTACTCCAAAATTTCTCCATCCAGAAAAAAAACAGATTCAAATATATGTGAAAATTCTGTAAAAATGTTACCATCGGCCAACTTCAGACGTTTCAGCACTCCAAACTCCGAAAGATCCTCCGCGATGGCAGCAGCAGTCGAAAACTAAAGCTCGACGTTTATAGACCCGATTCAAATCTCACGATAGCTTTTATCAAACTGAAATGATAGGAAAAAATAAATAAATTCATGTCGAGTGATTTTTTTTTGTGATTTGAGAAAAATTTGGAAAGACGTTTGATTAATTAATTTGAAAGATTTCGAGTGTATTTTGATATTGAAAATTCAAATTCCAGTGTCAGAAAAAAGAGTCGAAATGATTCGATCATAGAATTTAGTTCTAAAAATCATATATGAATAAAATTTAAATGATAAATAATAATAATTTTGAATTGAGATGAAAAAAAATGTGAATTGACAGAAAAAAATTACTGTCATTGTTTTTTATACTCAAGAAAAAACAGCGAAATTCACAAAAATGAGTCCAACAAAATAGCAACTAAAATTTTTCGACCCTTAAATTTAATCAAAAATGTATCATCAATTAAATTTTTGTCCCCATTCCAATTAAGTATTGAATAATAAAAATTGAAAGAAGAATTCCAATTCGCTATATCGCGCTTCCAATTTGCCAATTGGTCTATAACAAGTACCACTGACGTCACATCGAGCAAACGTTCGCCACGCCATCTCGCAGTGGGCGAATATAGAGAGTCTGTTCGCTCTGGATATCTGGAGCACCGTTTAATTAACAATACCTTCAACAAATCCAAGTGGATTCATCTAAGAAGAAGAAAATTTTTTTTTCAATGAAATAAAGTTTTTTTATACTATGAAAAAAATAGTTTTTTGATCTACTATTTTTGTTTTTCACACTGTGTTCTTTTTTTTTACTCTTTTTTGTGGAAATTTACATCTCTGCAATCAAAGCTAGTCATCACTGTGCGGTGCGTGTCGTTGATTCGTGATAGTGGATCGAAAAAAAAGAAGAGAATAAAAATAACGAGAACGAGATTAAGACAATAGTGATTTTTCTTTTTTTTCTTTTTTTTTTATCTTCTGGGTAAGTCATGTCACGTTTTCTGAATTAATGGACACTGTCAACAATAATAATCGCTGTTCCAATACCCTAAGGGTAATTAGCACCCCATTTTCACCCCCCCGGAAACTATTCTAGACGTTGAATATGGGTAGAGACGTAAAAGTATAAACCGGAAGTGAACGAAATCAAGATTATAAAAAACAAATTGGTACCAAAAGGAACCAAAAACTAAATTTGAGACGTTAATTGGGGGAAAAAAAAGGAAATTTTTCGTTCAAAAATGGTAGAATTTTAGTCAAAATCAAAAGCTAATTATTCCAAATTCATTTAAAAAAAAAAGATACATTTTTGTTTTTATGTTATAGAATTGAAGAATTCGATTGAAAGTCAGAAGCGTAAAAAACGGTACATTTTTTGGAAACGTTATAAAATTGAAGAATTTCAGTAAAAATAAAAAAAAAATCATTGATCCTGAATTATTTTTAATATTGAATATAATTGTCTAATTTTTTTTATAATTTTTATAAAATCGAAGAATGAAAAATGTGAACCAAAATCAGGATCTAATTGATCCTGAATTTTTCGAAAAAAAAAATAAAATTGTTTAATTTTATGTAATTAGTAACGAAAATTTCGCCTTAGGATCAATTTTTTACGCAGTTTCCGGTCCTCGGACACCGACAAAAGTCGCGCAGTGATTGACCGCAGTTTAATCCACGCAATCGCGTCACCCTCATTGGGACAAATTCGCTTTCACGTTTATATATATATATCTACATGTATATATATGCGTAGATTGAATGACATCGATTTCAGAAAACCAAAATTCTAACAATAATTTTTTTTTTTTTTTGTAGAATAATCGAATTTTAATAATTTTATAATTTCATCAAATTTTCCTGTAATCCAAACGGTTTATAAAATTTATGTTTTTTTTGTTTTCAATTTTTTAAGAATTATATAATCATCAAATTTTGTCAAATTATTCATTAGAAAATTCTGTAATTAAAATTTTATAGAAACTTTTATCAAATTTTATCCAAAATCTTGATGATAAATTCTCCAAAATAATTTTTTATCAAATTTATCCAATTGATCACTTTCGGAAAAATTCCCTGAGTGAACTCAATATTTCCTGAAAATTCTACGATATTCCAGGAGAAAAAAAAAATTCCCTGAGATTTTCAGAATTTCCAGATTTTTCAAGGATCTGGACAACCTGAAAAAATTCGACAAGATTTTATAGGATTTTTTATGAAATTTCATACGATCATAAATACACAATTTTTGTCCAATGAGGTACCATATAATCATACATGAATTACGTTGGTCACCTTGAGTTTACAAGAAAAAAATAGTCAATTATTAATTAACAACAGGCTCACAAGTCACAGCTGGATAGTTGAAAACTGTCCAGTTACACTTACAGCTACGTATCGCAGAGCTCTTATTTAATTAACTGTAAGTACCTTTACGTACCGTCTACGACGCGGAGGTCACGTGAGTTTAAAAAAAATCATCCCATCCAGCTATAATCATTCAGTTTATACACCACATGCGAAACAACAATTCGTTTTATATGGACGTAATTATGGCTGCGGAGTCATTTTTTTTTTTGTGCTTTGTGCTACGAACTTTTATAACCCTTAACTCAACTCGTACCCTTGACAGTCAGGAAATCAAGGTCAAACTTGTCCTAGAATAAAAATCGATATCCTACAGTCTCTTGGAAGAAGCGGCGACCTTTAAATGGCTCGTGCGAAAAAGACCTTTTTTTTCATGACTTTTGTCACATTGACTTGATTTGTTCCTTTTTTTTTATTATTCTGATTTTATTCAAAAATTAATATAAGTTTTCATAGATAATCGTAGACATTTTTTTTTTTTTTTTTTTTTTTTTTTGAAGCTTCATTATTATAGTCCAGCTGCACTAGCCGTGACGAGTCGAACGTCGAATTTTAATGAGTGATCTTCGAACGGTGATCAATCCTGCGAGATTGATTCGTGTCATTAAAAGAGAATCAAGATCGAAAATTTTTTAGTATAATTTAGATTTTTTGAAGACATTACTTTTTTCAAAAATTGATCAAGCGATTGTCTAGTACGAAAATCGTAGAGGAAATCAAAGAATTTTTCTTTCATTATTATTGAGACACTTAAATCTTCGAAAATGGATTTTTTGAAAAACTTTTTATCTCGATTTCTTTCGAAATTGAAGAAATTTGAAAAAATTTCTTGAAAAAATTGTTTCTCAAGAATTTTTTTTTCTGTTCAATCGATGACCTTTTTTTTTTCTAACGTAGATAAAAACTCGAGGGAATTACGCGTCAATCTTTGATTTTCCATTTTGAAAATCTGCGAAGCTCAACTTTAACATTTTTTTTTCATGATCAGTCCATTTTCTTTTTTTTCCAAATCGCGTGAAACTCGATCACAAAAATTCGTAGAGATACTTAAAAAATGGCTTTTCGAAGGGAAAACTTTCAAACTTTCTCAAAAAGCTGTTCATCTTAATTTTCTACAAAGTTGAAGAACTTTGGAACCCCCAAAAAAACGATTTTTTGTATAATAATTTGCATAAATCTTCCCCCTCAAAAATAAAAATCAGAATTTTTATTATCACTACGATAAAAAAAAAACGCATGCCGCACCGCGCACGCACGAACATATTATCTGGGTTGAACGACCCTCGCGGAGTCGAGCCTCCAACGGGCTTATACTACGCGACACCCTTGCGGTTGTAATCAGTGCTAAAATAAGCCACTTCAGTCACTTATCCAATGATAACTGAACCCAACACGGTCTAAAGATAAGAAAGAAATAAAAAAAAAGAAAGAAATCGTACGATTAAATTGGAGCCAATTTACTTCTTACAAGATTAAAATAAGACGATGAACGTAGAGAGAGAGAAGAATACATGGAATGAAATGAAAATGATGATAGCAACGATCGTAAAGAAGATTGGTCCAAAGTACTCGTCTGGGTCGACCGTTTTTTTTGGCCCCTAGACCGTCAGTGCTAAATAACGTGGACGTTATGATTTCGTTGAAAATATAATTTATCAAATTCTGGATTTTCAATTTTTAGGAACAATTTATTGTGTTTAATTGATTCAATAATAATTTAAGAATTAAAGAACTTCATATTTTTTTCTTTCCTTTTTTTTTTGGCTCGAAAAATTAATCGACGAATTTGATAAAATTATCGATAACGCGATATTTATGCTACAAAAAATAAGATTTTAATTATTAGCTTCAAAATAATCATTTTTGTCTTTCAAAGAAAAAAAAAAACGATTTTTTTCATTTAACATTTTTTGGAAAAATAAAAAAAAAATTTCACCAAAAATCTGTGTATTTTGTTCGTCATCTCAGAAAGTTGATTTTTGGGAAAATGAAGTTGAAAAAACGAGAATTCAATTTCGAATTTCTTTAAATTTGATACTAACTGAATTTTTTAATCGTCATCCAGTAGATTAAAAAAACGAAAATTTTTATAGCCGGATTTGATTCATTGATCAAAAAGAAGAAAAAAAAGTCTTCAAATTGATTAGGTCAATATCGATAAAAGCGTTTTGGAACATCAAAAAAAAAAAAAAAAAAAAATTTTTACACTTAGCACCTCAAACGTGATAAAATTTAGATTTTTTCAACATTTCAATTTCAAAAAGTAAAGAATCCAACCCGAAAAAAATTGTTTTAAACTGTAAGAAATTAATTCGAATTATTAGTCAATCAATTTGAATCACAATTAATCAATTCCAAAAACAAAAATTCAATTAGAATTGAAAAAATAATTAACGCTAATTCATTCAATCTAAAAAAAAAATTCGCACGTGTCAATCCAAAGTCAAAATTGGCTTTCAAATAGGAAAAACTATCTACGACCACTCTGCTAGAATCTAGGAGGGCCCTAGCGGGGCCCTGGATAGTTTTCCCCTATTAAAAATCAATTTTTACAAATAAGGGGCGGGGGGGGGGGGGGGTCCTTAAAAAAATAAGAGATTTTTGTACAGTATATATATTGTATATATTAGAGTGGTCCTTATTTTGGTCATTTTTGAATTTCAATTGGGTCGCCCTCCAAAAGTGTCCCAAATAATTCAAAAAAATTATTCTCAAAAGGAAATTTTTTTGTATTTTATCGAATTTCTTAAAATTGAATATTGAATTTTGAATTTTCGACACCAAATTTGAAACCAGCGACCCCAAAAACCTAGAAAAACTGATCCATGACTGGATTTGAACATTTTTTATATTTCACAGCGCGATTTTGGATCCGCCATTTTGAATTTCGAATTTCTCAAAATTGCGAAAACCCCATGTTAATCAAATGGGAAACTTCAGACGCTTTGCGGCACGTGTTAATATTGAGATAAAAAAATTTCCTTTTGGGAATAATTTTTTTGAATTATTTGGAACACTTTTGGGGGGGTGACCCAATTGAAATTCAAAAATGACCAAAGAAGGACCACTCTAATATATATATATATATATATCCGTCTAAAAGTCACTATATTTCCACATTGGCTCGCTGCTATACAGGTGGGCCAAAGGATTGATTTTTCACTTGCTGACGTCATCCAGGACGCAGCAGCCTGTGCGCGGTCGCGAAACGATCACCGGCGCGTCCACCTTATAGTTCCACCAATACCTATACTTGC
>JAFFZH010010524.1:8819-24766 GCA_018420115.1 Euura saliciscinereae | reverse complement strand
GTAGTAACAGGTACAGTGCTTAGAAGTAAATAAATTATGACGCAGCATGCAGCGGCTTGCTGCCTCATATAGTATATCTGGAATCACAGCTTACGTAAATCCGGTATCAGTCTTATAGCTTACGATTACAACAAATCAGATGATAATCTGGTAGTAATAGGCACAGTGCTTGGAGACGAATGAAATGTCTCTATTCTCAGCTTAGCCACCTCCAATTTCACCACAACCATCTTCATCGTCATTACAGTCACTTTCTTTAATAATGTCCTTCAGAGTTAGTCGTCGACGATCATTTTTTAAGAAATCGCGTACCCATTTCCGCATGTTCGTGTTTGGATCGTGTTGCTGCTCACACTCCACTTCTTTTGCCGTTTGAAGCGCCATGCAAATAGCTGAATCAACGATAATTGAAAATTAGGCACTTAAGTTCTATGTATATACGTATATACATTTGTTTCTATAAAAAGTTCTGTATATGGGACATTCCACGTCAAACCGACCCCTCATGAGCGTGAAGCATGAATTAGAATTCATTTCAATATTTTTTTTCAAAATCAAAAATTGAAAAAAAAAATTTAGCATTTTCATCCCATGATCGGACTACGATCAAACGATGTATTTTCGAGTCCATGATTTTACAAAAAAAAATCCGCGATTTTTAAAATGTCCATCCTGATGATGATATTTGAGGTCACCATACGACCTTAAAAAATGTCGGGAAAATTTTAAAAAATTAGAGTCATCATTTTTTACCAAAAGGAACCAAAAAATCCATTGGGCGTCGAAATCCCCGAGAGTCACGCTCATGAGGGGTCGGTTTGACGTGGAATGCCCCATATATAGATCGAAAAAATGTCTATACATAGAACTTATAATTAGCGGCAGAGCGGTAGGCAGGGTTGCGAAAATAAAAATTCAAAATTAATGCATTATTCATTACCCAAATAACGGTCAAGGGATTTTGAAACCATTGGTAATTAATTAGGTAATGCATAATAGATTTGAATTGCATTGCTCATTATCAAAGTAATGCGTAATGGATTCAAATTGCATTATCTATTACCAAAGTAATGGGGAATGAATTCAAATTGCATAACTTATTATCCGTGTAATAGGTAATGGATCAAATTGCATTAGTCATTACCAAAACAATGGGCAATGGATTCGGATCGACTGAAAGATTGAGTTAGGTGCTTGGATTACAGTAATGAATCGAAATCATATTTTTCTCATCATTTTACGTAACAAAATAATTTATTTCACATTATCACTCAGTCAAAACTCGACAGGGAATTAGTATACTCACAATCAGTATCCATTTCATGTCGTATGGAATGAAAAAATTCTTTGTTGCAGCTATAATTACCAAAGTGATGTGTTTGTGTGGGAAAAAATAACATCAGTATCGAAAATATAATGCATAATGCAGCGAATTCCCATTGATACTTACCAAAATAATGGGTAATGAAAAAAAATATGCATCACTCATTAAGAATGTAATGAATATTAGAGCGAATATCCATTAATGATTACCGAAATAATGCATTATGAAAAAAAAATCCATTACTCACTAAAAATGTAATGGACAATGCAGCAAATTTCTATTAATAATTAGCATAGTAATGCGTAATATACAAAAATTCCATTACTTAGTAAAGGTGTAATGAAAAATGGATTGGATAATGCATTAGTAAAATAATGCATTTTTCACAACTGTGCCGATAGGTCTACATATGGGGCTGTCCGCGTCAATTCACCTAGCCTCCAGACCGCAACATCTTTTATGATTTTTTTCTGTTGTTGTCCTTGCGCTAAAACAGTCTTCCGATTTTTTCTTCAGGTTTCCCGAGGGGTTAATCACTCCTGTAATCTGGTGTACTCCCCTTCGAGAATCTTGCGTGATCTATTGTAATCTTTGTAATCGTTTGAATTTCTTGAAATCTTCTGTAATCTTTCGAAATCTTCTGTAATCTTTCGAAATCCTCTGGAATCTCTTAAAATCTTATGTGATCCTTCGAATCTTTCGTAATCTCTTCAAATCTTTTGTAATCTTTAAAATCTCGTAATGTAGTGTACACCTAATCGACGAGCGATTGACTCCTCGGGTTCGTCGGACCAACCCTTTCTGAGTTATGATTTTTTTTTTAAACCGAAAACAGAACCGTTTTTAGAAATCTTTTTAGTTAAAAAATAGTATCTTTACATCTATGGGTAGATAAAAGTCGTGGTTTTAGTGTATTCCTATCAAAAAAAGAAACGTTTCGATCAGGTGAAAAAAAAAATCAGCCCACATCGTTGAGAGCGGGAAACTGTTCTACGTCAGTCATACAATTTTTGTAAATTCTTTCAGATAAAAAAAAAGGACTTGTTTTCGGTTGAAAAAAATCATAACTCGGAAAGGGTTAGTCCGAAAAATCTTAAAATATTCAGGAAACTGTATTAAAGCAAAGGCAACAACAGAAACATCATGAAGCAAATACAAAATGTTGCGGTCTGGAGGCTAGGTGAATTGACATGGACAGCCCCATATATACATAATCAATTGCTTACCCGCCAAGTCTTGTAACTCTTTAGACGTGACAGTGCGCCTATCAGGTTTATTTGTTTCTGGTTTCACGTTGAGAATGGTGCGGACGTCCTCAGGCCAGTATGCACGCATTACATGATTTGCACGTAACCGCATTCGCTTGACCTCTGTAGCTTTCATCAGATGGCCTACATCTACCGTAACTCCGTCAAGTATTTCAACCTAAAAGAATATAAATATACCATGCAATATGCATACATATGACCAAAGATACATATACTGTAACAATACTTTTGTATGTATAATTTAATTATTTGAATTTACATTAGGGCTACTGAAGCAGGTGTCGAATCCATTACCTATTCGCTACTTAATTTATTAATTGTGATGTGAGGATGAGTAACCACCGGATTGGTGCTTAGACCCGTAGATAGTTACTCATTGGAATAGGTAAGGTTGGGAAGAAGCAGGTAGAAGCAAACAAAGCAGTTTTAGGTTTAGTATAAAATTTGGAAGTGAAGTATTATTTACAGTGAATTGAAAATGATTCTAAGTTCTGAATTTAACTTATATCTTCATATTTCGGATATTAGGTTTTTACCGGAACCTCTGAGAGGGTAGGTAATGCCCTCCTTCCCGTATATGATTTGGAATTAATTGATTTGAAGTCTTGAATTTATTTATATCCTCATATTTCGGAGATTAGGTCTTTACCGGAACCTCTGAGAGGGTAGGTAATGCCTGCCTTCCTGTATATGATTTGGGATTAATTGATTTGAAGTCTTGAATTTACTTATGAGTCTTGGCTCTATTTGGAGATTGGGTTTCACCGGTACCTCGGGAGGGTTGGTGCTACCCGCCTTCCTGACTGCTGACTAAGAGAGCGTACGACTCTGCGCACGCCCTTTTATTCACTCGACGCGGACCATGGAGTGCCCGTGCCTCGTTATTCTGTGACGTCACACCGTGGTGTGTCCGCAGCGCCGCTGTGTCCACGCCACGGCGTTTCGCGGAACTTCTTCAATTCCAAATACTCGTTTATTTTATAATTCCTTCATCAATTTACATTTTACATTTCGACATAATATTTTCAATTAATTTTCATTATTACAATTATTAATATTCCTCTGGGTTATAACCCTATATTCAGTTTCTAATATCCGTAATATCGTGATTTTACCTAGCTCTTCGAGATCAGGCCAGTGACCCTATACCTTCTACGGTGTGCGTGTATCTTTACGTATACCTCAGCTAAGTGTGTGTGTTGTTTTGATTCTAACTTCTCAGTATGCTATAGTATCCTGCTCCTACAGTATACCGTGGGTCTCTACTATAGTCCCTGCAGTGCATAGTCCTACAGTAAGATCTCTTTGATTTTATATTTAGAAAACATCTCATTTATAATGTCTCTATCGGTTATTAGAAAACGTCTCAATACATACGTATACATATGTACAGAGATACATGCGTATCTATAACATGAAACAGAAGTGGGTATCGAATTTTACCTTTCCATCTGTATCAGGGGCTTTCAACTTTCGGTTCCCCACAACTAACTTTTTTATGCTAGATACAATTGCCGCTTTCAAGAGTGTTAAATCTTGTCTCAGTTGACGTCTGTTCAACAATCCGGTTTCAGGCTCTGAATCGTTACTGGTTTCCAAAATACTGGTCGGAGATGGTGGTACAGTCCGGCCAGATGAGTCATCTGCTCCTGCGTCCAGTTCAGCCGGCGAACGAGAGGTACAAGCTGATTTCCGACGTGAATCTTTAGCAGGACGATTACGCGCCGGTGAAAAGCTGGAACGCTTCGCAAGTCTCGGACTCTCCGCAAGTCTCGGAGAACCTGGTGGAGTCTGGTCAGATGAGTCGTTTCCTCCTGCGTCCAGTTGGGCCGGCGAACGAGAGGTACAAGCTGATTTCCGACGTGAATCTTTACCAGGACGATTACGCGCCGGTGAAAGGCTGAAACTCTTCGCAAGTCTCGGAGCACGTGGTGGAGTCTGGCCAGATGAGTCGTATCCTCCTGCATCAAGTTTAGCCGGCGAACCAGAGGAACTACCAGGAACTACCAGAGGATCGGGATTTTGACCCAGGCTTGTAACCTGGCAACAAAAATATTCGAATATTGGCGTTTTATCTTAAGGATTATCTTACATAATAGATTTCCATAATTCGCAACCTGTTACTTATTACTTTCGTTAACCACTCCAGGAATTGTGGACTTTCATAATTTTCTATTTACAACCGTTTTCTTTTCGTTTTCTTTTCGTTATTCTATAACTTGATATCATATGATTACACTGTTTCATGAATAAAAGCATTCGATTTTTACAGCAAGATATTGCTTGGAGGTCGAGGGCATGCATCTAGTACTGATTGATTTTTATCCTTGTAAGATAACGGATGGTTCTAGTCATGTACGATTTTCAAAGAGCAAGTCAGTTACCGTAGCTATACCAATATTCCAACATTCGTGTAAATATAGCGTGGCTAATGGTATGAAACCCTTCCACCTCTAATTAAAACAAAATCGTGTTCACTAATGGTATAAGGTTGTATTCGCAATTTTTTTTATAATTGATCTACTTTTTTCTCGATACACGTACTGAAATCCCTTAAAACGCAAGGAAAAATCAAAACACCGATTTCTTCTTCAATGTTTTTCAGATTCAAAAATCAAAATTAACAAGGTAAAGGTATAACGCCGTATATGCCATTTTTGATCTACAAATATTCAAAGAACTTCCAAAACGCATTGATGAATAAAATTTCCCAATTGTCTGTTTCAAATGATCATCAAATCGTAACGATACCGAACATCATTTTACGTTTTACATAATACTTTGTTGACAATCATATAATTCCATAATCCATAGAATAGCAGCGAGTACTACTTCTTTTGTGAATAATTGGGCGTGATTTCTGACCTTAAATTTTTCACAAATTTGTGAGAAAAGAAAATCAAAATGGCTTATACGATATTATACTATTAGTGAACACGATTTGGTAAAGTCTTTGGCCGTGGTAAAAAGTCGTGAATTGGCGCATGCGACCTCATACCATTAGAAATGCGATATGATGCGATTGATCTCTATGATACAACTTTTCTAATGGAATTGGATAAATGAAAAATATTCTTTGAGATGCATTAATAGTATTGAATATGGCTGAACTACAGGTCTGTGTATAGTGTATTAATTTCTTGAAATAACAACGAAATTGAGATGCTCGAAGTGAGTCAGGATTATGAGAATGAATAATTTCCACTCGACTGCCATGGAAATTATGACACTAGTAACCTTTGGCAGAACCTCTTTGGCGGGCTTTAAAGGGTTTCCGCGGAAGGTCACTTACATCCCAATTTGCCTGAAAATGTCTTCTATTTTTTTATCACCTTCCACCAATACCGACAAACACAGAGAAACTATTACCTTGAAGATTTCTACACTTTTGAACTTTGACCAGCTGTTTGTTAATAACACGTTTAAAGTTTAACTATAAACATTTTCATAGACCAGGTACGACGTCTAGAATGTTAAATTCTCCTTGTTAAATGTTAAATGTTAAAACTTGTTGAATTCTGAAGTTTGGAGTGAATTGATTGAGGTTAAGAGCAGTGTTGGACAGCTGCAAATTACGTAGCGTAATTAATTAGATTTCCATTATAAATTAAAATTGTAATGGATAATGGAATCTGGATCAATTTCAAATTACGAATGTAATGGGTAATGGACTTTGGTTTAATTACTAGTCGTTAATTGATTTTTTTTCATTACAAATTACAAATTATAATTGTAACAAAACAATTATAGATTGTAACTCGTAATTGAGGAATTACAAATCCGCCCAACACTGGTTGAGAATATAATAGGGAATATTTTTATTTTGGTGAACCATTGAAAAATAATCAATGAGACTGAAGTCTTCCGCCTTGAGTCTACGCAGACTAGATACTTTGTCTCAAGCTGATGGAGAGTGAATTCTCTGTCGAAGAGGCGAAGAATCTGGTCTCCGTAGATCCAAGGCGTCAACAGAGTATTCCCTCTCCGTAGCTTCATCTAGGGTCGACCGTATAAATGCCACGGCGGGCCAAAGTTAGAAAATGTAGATGAAAAAATCTTGAGGGTCATAAAAGAATCAATATTTCACGGTCGTATAAAAAATTAAAAACTGTTCCTTGGCTACGTTTTCTTGGGCTCTCTCCTCAAAAATGATAAATTTAAATGTGAAATTTACGCACTTTCAAGTTGTTTGGTGGAGTGGCAGAAACTTCTTGACAATGGTTTGTCTTAGTAGCAAGGGGCATTTCTTCATTTGCCATCGCCAATTTCTGCATAATACCTTTGTCAGCATTTTTCACTGATTTACTCAACGCCTGTTTAAGTCGTTTCTGGAAAAAATATCAAATGGGTGATCGAACGTAAATAAATAGAATATTATCCGTTGGTATTCGAACTCAGATGTTTGATGTCTTGTTTTATTATGAGTGTATTAAAATACTGACGCGCTCCTCGACTGGTTTATCTTTATTCGCAGACAGATTCTTTCTCTTTCTCTTATTAGCCAAAGGGCTGAAACTAAGTCTCTTCTGTATACGTCGCCTCTTACTGCCGGTGGATCTTCTCACACACATCAGTGCCTTTTTGGTTCCTGAAGGTTTGGTAATGGCAAATTTATACATTCCATTCACGTTTGGATGTGATTTAAAAATTCAGTTATACTGTTCAACATATCATCAATCAATGAACGATACTATATTCACTTTGTCCAACACAGGGTTTGAAAACATAGAATTTTCAATACAATTACTAATGGCTTTTGTATTGTTATTAAAATAATTTTAATCACGTATTAGAAATTTGTAGGAATTGATTACTTCCAACCTTGGTCAAACAGTACTGTACTGATAGTGTCAATAGTATATTGTGCATCAAGTGCGGGTAGTTGGCGATTACGGACGAGTGTGAGGTAAGCCGGACGAGCCAAAGGCGAGTGTCGGCATTCACACGAGTTAGGAATGGCCAACCCGCACGAGATCCACATCCTGTTTTTTGTATAAAACCTGATATGGAAAGTCTGACTTCGCGGACTGTGGAGAATGTGCGAGATAGCTGATCCTGTTACCGACCGAGAACAGTGCCGCACTGCTCTCGGCCGGTAAGGGAATCAGCCATTTTGCGCACCCTCTACAGTGCGCGGAGTCGAACTTCCCATGCAGGTGTTACGAAAAAAATATTCCATGCTACTAATGCAATGCCTCTATTGTGAAAGTTATATTTTTATGAAAATCTTAAAGACTCTTGCCGCTGAGTTTTGAATAAAAGTGGAAAATACTCAGGTACTGACGTCTGATCATTATATTTTATGCTTTCCATCGATACTATTACTCAATTCATTTATCGTCAACCATTCTTGAAAATTGTATCAATTGTTACACTGAAACTGGACAGTACTTACCACCGTAGGCGATCATTGTGATTCTTATTGGTTGATTATTTATGTTCATAAACAATTCCTTGTTTGACACATCGTCTCTACATGCTTCGGTTAGATTACCCAGATCGTCCTTGCAGAATACAGCGGTGATGGGTATAATTACTTCGGTATCAGTTCGTGTGTCACGAACGAGGCACCGATTTCCAGCTTCAGCCATAGCAGGTCCACGAGAATCCGAACTAACTGTCAAGAAATAGATAACATGTTGAAGATAACGATCGGGTCAAGTGAGATACATGAAAAGACATTTCAGTTCGCCATATGGGCAACGGGTTTGCGGCCAGCATTAGAAACAATTTTAAATTTATCACAAAATCTGGATGTACTGCAGTGAAATGATAGAAAAACCGACTCGAAAAGATTACAAGGAAATTCGTATCGTAATTACCTGTGAAGGAGGAGAAACTAGTCTTAACTTCTTTACGCCTCCCGATTCGAGACAGACTCCTACCCATTCCACAGGTAGCCATGCCGTTCGTCGAGGTTAAGTGCAGCGACGCCTCGCTGAACACGTGTCTGATTTCGAACTTTATCTTGAAAATGAAATGGAAAAAAAAAGAAATGTACTCAACCGACCGAAAATATTACAACGAAATTCGAGTCGTAATTACCTGTGAACGAGGAGAAACAACGCGTCGCACTGCGCGGCTGTTCTACGCGAAAAGTTACACCACTATAGAATAATAGTCAGTCGAAGAGCAAGACCAGCTGTAATGACCAATGAACGCAGCCTGTTTCGGCTAGCGCTGAGCTGTGACTGGTTGAATCAGCCTACTCAACCTCGTAAAAGTTATGCCGGCCGCGGGGATCAGGGGCGGGGGGCACCGTTCACCTACCGTACCACTGATCTCTATTATACACTGGATAGCGGACTGGTACCCTTCCTGCAGCAAGAGCGTGAAGCAATGAGGGTCCCTATTCGTTAAACTCGGCGTAGATGGCGCCAATGTTCTTGGATATTTTGCGAGCGCAAAATCAAAGTATCAAAAATGTCAAATAATTATTGCGACATTAAATACAACAAGTGAACACTTTTTCAATGGAAAAATCAATTGAAAAAACGTAGTGTGTATCTAACAATATTATTTATTGGGCACATGCACGGACCGAGACGTACGACAGGTTGCAATAAAGTGAGGTTATGTTGGTCGGTTATACGCAATAAAGTGAGGTTATGTCAGTCGGTTATACGAGGGCAATATTTTTGCAACAATAAAATTATATTTACGTTTTTCATGATTCATCCATGCGTAAATGGTCTGCTGCGAAACGAAATGAACGATTTCATAAATAATCCATTCGAGTAAATGTGTGAATTATATTTAAGAATTAAATTTTCCCGCCTCTTTTGAACCAATGGCAGTGCTGCCCTCAACTATGCAAGGGTCCCAGTGAGGACCCTCATTTGACACTGAAATATAAATTTGAAGCCGGGCGAGGAGTTTTGGGGAGAAGGAGGAGCGCGGCGAGCTGGTGCTCATTTACCGCGGGAAGTTCAAACAGGTGCAGGGTAGAAGACTCCGATATCTCAACGAAATCCGACAGATACGATTAAAAAATTAAGGGCGCTGCCTACCCCCGCGAATACAGGCTCTCACTATATCGAATTCATCTACGATGTCATTCAATATATCGCAATTCTCTTCGAAGCATTTTGAAGACAAAAGAAGGATCTATGTCGTGACGAAGGCCGATTTTGGAATTTTGTCTTAAATTTTCAAAAAAACGCTGTCGAAAGTAGGCATGTTTTGCGGCGTGCTACAGCGAAGAGTAGACGTTTATCGGAATATCGGGCTACGTCACGACATAGATGCATCCTTTACCGTCAATTTGAGTCCAAAATAAATACAATCGTACATAAGACTAGCGAGAAAACTTGTATGAGCCGAGACAGAAATCGCGATTTTTCCGCCCAGAGCAGCCAATTCCGAGCGCCTATCCCTACTCCGTCGTAGCCCCGTCATCCCCTCCACTTTCGCGCGGGAAGCCGAATTCTCCCGCGCTGGCTCACTAGGCAACGTCCTTAAAGCCTGGAGCACAGACTTGTCGGTGTTCGGCGTTCGGTATCACCTACGGGCCACAACGTCACTCACACGTAGCGCCGACCAATCATGTACGCATGTGAGTGCGTAGGAGATACCGAACGTCGAACACCGAAAAGTCTGTGTTTCAGCCTTAATCTACGGTTGCGATTTACAAGTGACATGGCAGCGTAACCGCTTCGACGAATCTTTGTGTCCGTAAATTTATTTTCGAGGAATCGCGATAGTACTCTTCCTGCCCCGAAAACAACAGGCACAACATTAAAAGGAACCTCGAAATATCGGGTGTTATAATGATAATTAAACAAGAGTTCAGTGTAAAGATTTAACTACAGATAAACTGAAACGAAAGACCAGTATGAGTAAGAGTGATTCGCATTTCTCTTTTCTCAATCGGATCCCGCCAATTCCCAAATTCAGAGTACTCGTAGACCATAATTCTCGCCATAATTCCCCCTAAGTCTATAGTACCTCAAAAGCGGTAACAACAACATTTGCGGGTGGGGGTCGAAATCCGGAACGACCGGAAAGAAGACTGGCTGGAATTGTGGATTTCGAAAATATCAAATAATAAATTAACGAAACATAAAGGAATCAGAAATTAACAGGCATGATGGCTCACTAAGTGGAATGGCTATATCACCGGAAGGTTATTTATCCCCAACGATGATTGATTCGAAAATCGTATTTTCCAGAAGAAACTGTATTCTGAATTAACAAAGTATAGATATTAAAACATCACAGAAATTAAAATCTTTGAATTTAAAATCTAAGAGTGGCAATGAAATTGAACCTGCATTGAACAACCATAAAATGGAAAAATCAATAGATTTAAAATAAAAGTCCATGGAGGGCAAAAGTTGGAAATGCAAAATTCAGAGAGACCAAAACTTGGAATATCCAAGTTTTTAATTATCGGACGCCTAGCAGGCGTGGGTGGCGTGTGCGAACTATATGTTTGCGTGTGGATCGCTTCCAACACATCAAACATATACATATATACTAATATATTATATGTATATATAATATAGGTATATATATGTATATATGGGGCTGTCCACGTCAATTCACCTAGGCTCGTGACCGCAACTTTTTTCATTTTCTTCATAATTCTTTGTATTGTCGCACTTGCTATAAAACATTTTTATGAATTTTTTCAGATTTAAAAAAAAAATCCCTTTTTGGGTTATGATTTTTTTTCCACCGAAAAAAATTATAATTTTTAAAAATCTGAAAAAAATCACACAAATCGTATGATTAACGTAAAACAGTTTCCCGATCGCGAGAATGTGGGCCGAATTTTTCTTATATTTATTTACCTGATCGAAACTTTTTTTTAGCTAAGGGGACCAATACAGCGTGATTCAACATATTCTACATACTCCAAAAATCATTTGTATATTATCCAAAGTTCATTATACGTCGAAAAATTGACTTTTTAAAAAATCACTTGTAATGTTAACAACATTTTTGGACCAAGTTATCAGCAAAAGAGTGACTGAATTGTCGGATAAGATAGAAAAGAAAACTTTGGATAAGATATCAATTATTTTTGGGAGTATGTAGAATATGTTGAATCACGCTGTACTGGTCCCCTTAACAAACAAAAAATTTGGATCAGGTAAATAAATATAAGAAAAATTCGGCCCACATTCTCGCGATCGGGAAACTGTTTTACCTTAATCATACGATTTTTGTGAATTTTGTCAGATTTTTAAAAATGGTCCGTTTTTTCGGTCGAAAAAAATCATAACTCCAAAAGGGATTTTTTTTTAAATCTGAAAAAATTCACAAAAATGTCTTAGAGCAAGTACAATAGAAAAAATTATGAAGCAAATCAAAAAAGTTGTGGTCACGAGCCTAGCTGAATTGACGTAGACAGCCCCATATATATCAATATTACAATACCACTAGGTGGTTTCCCAAAAATTAAGAATCGCGCATACGACTGACCTTTCCGGTTGTGTTAATTTTTGACGGAATATTCGGCTTCGCACGCTGGAGTAGTAACAAAACCAACCAATGTCAATGTTTAGCTGGATACGAGCATGCACACTAATGTGCACTGTAATCAATTAACAACGAGAACGCCCTCGTCAGAAGTATACAAGTAGATTTCGCAATCACGACAATGAGGTTCAGGACATTTGTTTCGATAAAGTTTAATTTATGTATACATAATAGGTATATACATAACATAGAAAGGTATGGCAAAAGTAATGTGGAATGTACGTCCTGTTTTTTATGTGAATATTATTATTGCTCATAATTATACATTAAGTCCATACATATTACGGAAATTATATTATCATCGAAGAAAAGAGTTCTTTACAAAACACAATTTTGGTGAGTTGCTACAATGATCCGAAAACGAATGAAACCAAATATTATGGTGCCAATGCAAACAGACGATTTTTTTGCGCACGATGACGATTCAACGTAAGTTTCTTTCTGTGTGGGAGAAACACGCTCCTGGATGAGTGGTGAAAAAATTGAATTTAAAGGAAAAAAGAAAAAGAAAAAAAGAAATGTTTACTTCCTGTAACGGAAAATGTGGTACGTATTCTCGAAACAGCTACCTTGGGTAAAATTATTATATCGGCTGTCTACAAATTTTAAACTTTTCATAATTGATGACAATCCCAGATTTATATTCAACAATATTACAGTATTTTTTCAATATTAGTCCACCTAGTCTTCAAATCTCATATCATAATTTGTCTGTTGTTTTTCTGTTGTTCTTACCTCTGAACTATTTACCCGAATTATTCCATTTTCCGTAGTAACCGTTTTCAAGTGATGAATTTTTCCGACCGAAAATAATTTTGTAGAATTAGGAGAATTGCGAAAATATTTTATGAATAACGAAAAACAACTCCCCTACTTAGAATCACGAATGACATCAGAGATACTGAGGTGTGGTCGCTAGTTAGCTACCTAGATTGATGTGGACAGCCACATAAACATGATTTCGTTCTTTCTTACGGCTACTGCGCTCTTGTTTGTACGAAATTACGAGTTGGGTTGATTTCTGGTACGATATAACACGTATCTAAATGAGTTATCCAAAAATTGAATTTTCCAGCAGATTTCGCTTCAGGCTTTTATGCTTTGATATTGGTCACCAATGTCCTTCGAACTTGCAGGTCATGAGTGACTCATCATTTCCATTGAATTCCTCAAATTCATTTCCAGGTGAATTAGATGATTCCATAAATTCCATGACGAGTGTATTCTCTGCAAAAAATCCCCATAAGGTTAATTGAATTCAATCATTTACATTAACAATTATGAATGGTAGAATCCGAAACCGTTCTGGAACAATAATTGCTTGTGCATTTGAGTACAGAGTATCACTTTCGATACCTGAACTTGGTACCTGGAAAAAGGACCTGTCATTCAATATATTAACTAAAAACCGTAAATCGTCCGAGTTCGAATCAGTAAGAAGTCTGACCGAAAATTCATTTGAGCAATCATTCGACAGTGGTAAATCTGTTTAGGAGAAAAAAAGGCGACCATCTGCATAACAAAATTTCGCTCTACAACCTTTCCTCGCGAAAAGACTGTAAAACGTGAGAACTACTTACATTGTTAGTGCGAAAAATTGGTGAACGTCTTTCTTCGAGACGCACACTACCAATAAAATATGCACATCCGATTGTATGAAGTGAACGTATACTGGAGGTTTGAAAGTTCGTATAATAGTCAAACGAACTTTATAAGTACTCCATCGTATTGTCAAAAGCTTCGGTTTCAGTATTAATACAGTTCCCACTCCTGTCTTTACGAAACATGACCTCTTTGACGTGTTAAATCACGTAGGAACATTCACCAAAATTGCTTTTATAGAGTTTTTTTTTAATCTGAAATCAAATAGAGAAACATGCATTTTCATAGCAAAATAAATGTATTATCATCACTAGGATTCGTACAATGGGGACCTGATCCTTGGAGAACGTTAGGTGCGAAGCATCGAAGCAACATCATCGAAGCAACATCGGTGATCCATCTTTGAAAGAATCTTTCGTTTCGCTCAAACCGTTCATGGTGTACAGTGGCATCAGATTCTGGGCGGCAGGGACGGCCCCAATTTCCTGCCGACGAATGTCGGAAAGCTATAAAATAAAATTTCAACAAGAAGTACACACAATTTTATACCACATATTTATATTTAGTACTGAGCAGTATATACCGTCGGGGTATTCAAACGATAACTCATAATTATTGGTTCACCTGTCGATAATATTCGAATCATTATCCGTGGAAGCGAAGGCTACAGCTTCGACTGGAACACGGTCTTGTATACAGGTCTGATAACTCTCTCATCCAGGGGGTCTCGCTTAGTGAGGCATAAATTCTCTATTTCACGAGTTGACCGCTAGGTTCGCTGCAACCCTAGAGTAAGCTCCGAGAGAGACAGAAGTAGGTGTTCGTTCTCTGTCTTACACACGAGTACATACAGTGTACGATCTGTCACGCTGTTCGGTGACATAACCTAACATCGGTGGTTTTCGGCCGTGCTCTTTTGCATTAATACAAATATATCAATGATCATACTTTTGAGATTAGGAACATCATCAATTACATATATGGTATTGATATATTTCCAAAGCGGTACATAACTTCTGTCTTTTTAAGTGGAGAGTAGTTGGATGTAAAAAAATAATTCCAAATGTTATGTGATAATAATATATAATATACATTTTTAAATTCGAATACTGTATGATTTATTTTATATTTATGAGGGATAGAAATAAAACAATCATTATGCAGAGACTGTTTTATTTTTATTCGTACTTATTTTGATGGAGGAGGGAAATGAAAGAATCGCTTTTCCTTATCTTTTCCATCGTCTGTCCACAAACATGCATTAACTACGCAATAATTTGGCATAGTAGCCCACTTACATTGCCATATTATCGCAAAAGAGCACGGCCGAAAACCACCGATGTTAGGTTATGTCACCGAATAGCGTGACAGATCGTACACTGTATGTACTACGTGTGTGAGACAGAGAACGAACACCTACTTCTGTCTCTCTCGGAGCTTACTCTAAGGTTGCAGCGAACCTAGCGGTCAGCTCGTGAAATAGAGAATTTTTGCCTCACTAAGCGAGACTCCCCCCACCACTGAAAAACGCTCCAGTTGCCAGACCTGTATACAAGACCGTGGACTGGAATAAGAGTAGATGCCTGATTTACGAAGTAGCCAGTCTCTTACAATGTACTACTTTTCACCTAACAAATGTTTAATCCATCCTAAATTCCTCTTCATTAAAATCCTATCCTATCCTTTTCTAGTCAAGTACTGTCACATGTGTCACAAATCTATGCTAGTTCGATTCTAAAATTCGTGATTGTCCCTACCCTGAATGGGCTACTCTTTTCGCTGGGACTCTAGATTGACTAAAAAACCTCATGATCTGGAAAGACTCGCTTGTCACAGTTCTGCGCAGCCAATAGTCACCTCAAGCTACATTTAATCTTTCGTTACGCAGCTTACTGGACCTGCTATACGATATTCTGTGACGCTAGGACTCTGAATTGACTAAGAAACCTCATGATCTGAAAAGACAAACTTGTGACAGTTCTCGGCAGGCAATGGTTACCTCAAGCTACATTTAATCTTCCGTTACACAGCTTTTTGAACCTATTATAAGATATTCTGTGATGCTAGGACTCTGAATTAACTAAAAAAAACCCTCATCATCTGGAAAGGCTCGCAGTTCTCCGCAGCCAATAGTCACCTCAAGCTACATTTAATCTTCCGTTACGCAGCTTTCTGGACCTATTATAAGATATTCTGTGATGCTAGGAATCTGAATTGACTAAAAAAAAACCCTATCATCTGGAAAGACTCGCTTGTCACAGTTCTCC
>JAFFZH010010498.1:0-10048 GCA_018420115.1 Euura saliciscinereae | reverse complement strand
AATAACGATCGAACTTCACGTACAGGTAAGTTCGTTTGATCGTTTAATTATACTTCACGTCTCGCCCTCAGATTACAGATGTAGCTGTTCAGAGGCTAAGAACGAACAATTTTTTTTTTTTCACTCCAGACGTAATAGGAACGAATATACCATATGATATGTAGCAAGTACTAAATGATAGGTCAGGTATAAATGAGTACTTATATCTCTTATATGTATTATATTTCAATTACAGTTATTTTGTATGAATATGGGTACATGTATGTATTCTTTGGTATCCCCTTACAAGGGTGTTGTTAAGAGTACACTGGACGCAAAGTTATTGTTCTGGCCAGAAATGGGCCTTTGGTAAAATTTAGCAAACACCTGTGAGTTTGCAGACCACCCCGCAGTCTTTCGGATGAGATCTAAGCTCACTCCATTTTCTGAGGCTTTTGAAGTAGATGCATGTCTAGTGCTATGTGCGGTGAATTTTTCGTCTACTCCGGAGCTTACTAGGAATGCTCTGATCCACTTGCTTTAATTGTTTGAGCGGAAACTGACTTATGTGGCTGACGTACAGATATGAGTAAGCGCTTTTCATTGACTCTGATTGGCTTGGTAACCTCTACGTATTTCAAGACCGTGCTGGCTGCACAGAGCTCAGGCCTATCCTTGAAAAAGGGGAGATTCAATAAGGGCTGACAAGCTCCCGGTCGGGACGTTTTTATTCGGTCAGGAATTTTTATTTGGACGCCAGAGCTCGAACTATAAATATTATCTATTGAATTTAAGGAGAAGGTCTGTACACGGTGAGCAGTACCCTGCAGAGCCAAGAGGATGATCAACCTACTTGTGATTTGTTGCAAAGAGAGGGAACCTAGAGGGTGCAGCTTTGCAATCTCTGTCAAGACTGGGTTTATATCCCAATTTGAATCGTATTTGGGTTTACTCGGTCTGAGCTTAAAAATACCTTTAATGAAGCGCGAAATATAGGCATTTTTTTAGATTTCCTCCGTGGCTAATAGCGCAATGGCTGATCTAGTTGTATTTAGTGTTCCGTAGGAAGCACCCTAATTGAATCTATGTGTTAGGAACTCTAGGACTCTGGTTTGATCGATCTTGAATGGATCTTGTTTACTATGTACTGAAAAATACCACCATTCTTTTAAGGCACTGTTATCCCACACGGCACGTAATATTGCAGAAATATTTTATAAATCTTTCATTTGAAAGATGTAATATTACAAGAAATGTGTATGTTATGTGTCGGTAATATGCCAGAAATGTGTCTATGTCCGCATATATAACTTGCGTAATATTTCCGATACATTTCTGAAATATGTCATGAAATGTGTCAGAAACATGTATGACATATTTCCGATAAATATGTCTGAAATAGTTCCGAAATATTTATGCCACATTTCATGAAATATTACAGGAATATGTCAGTGATATTTCGTAAGTTATGATTGCGGACATAGACACATTTCTGACATATTTCTGATACAATACGGAAACGTTTCGACAAATAGTTCTGAAATATATCTGGAACGTTTCAGAAATATTCGATATAATGTTTCTGTAATATTTCGGAAATATTTATGGAATATCTCTGAAATATTCCTGGAAAATAACAGGAAATGTTGCAGGAATATTTGTGAAATTTTTCGCAAGTTGTATTTGCGTACACGGACACATTTCTGACATATTTTTTACACGTTGCAGAAACATTTCGTGAAACATTTCTGGCACGTCTCAGAAACATTCGCAAAATATATTGCAGAAACTTGCGTGCGAAATATTTCAGAAACATTCAATGAAATATGTTTGTAACATTTCTGGGACATTAAAAGTTCTGTGATAGGATTGAAGATGTGTATTACATAACCATTTATTTCGAAATAAAAATACAAGTCACGCAATATGCAAACATATGTTCTATCTTTTTTTTAGGAGTCTATAATACCAATTGTAGTTGAACCGTATTTTTAACGGTATAATGTTCGTTTTTTGATCTTCTAAATATAAATACCCCAAAAACTTGAATCGAGTACGATCCTCCAAAGTAGTGTTCATAATTGGCAAAGATGAATAATTTCACATCAATCTAATCAAATTTGATGTAATATAATATAGGTACTTGTATTTTACAACACTAAAAAAATTTCAAAATTCAAGAAGTATAGTAGTTTCATTATTTAGATTTTTTTAACTCAATAAATGACGCATCAACTCAAGAAATTACTCTGACATCAGCTTTTGCTAGTACAAACACAAAATATAGCAGCAAGTATTACATGCTTCCAAGTTGAGTGGCGTTTTTTTCAAGTTAGATTTATAAAAATAAAAATAAAAGCATACAAACACAAAGTATAGCAACGAAATATTAGAAGATTCCAAGTTGAGCGGTGCTTTTTGCAAATTAAGTTTATAAAAATAAAAATGAAAACAATCGGACAGTCTATCTTAAGGAAATATAACCGTGTTTTTTCAGTACTCGATTGGTAGCGATATTTCACGGTATATCGAAATCCAACCTTCACAATATCTTTCGCTGGTGATTAATCCTTAAATTATAAAAATGAGAGATATTTAAATAGAGAGTAATTAATAACAGATATAAAAAGGTTAGTAGAAATAGCTTATAGTAATGAAGACTCCTGATAACTACCCATGCAGTTACCCTGGACATCCAGACAGAAATCAGAAAAAGATCTGCAAAACTAACTTTTTTCGACTCTTTTTTTTAACATACACATCTACGTACGTTTTATTAGTACTTGAAAGTCTTGATGACTAGTAGAAATCACATACTCGAATTAGTAGAATTGTTGGAAATTATTGTGACGGCGTATGTATTAAAATGTTATCCATCAATAGCATTTGTTCATGTTGTTTTTGTTCCACTATCGTTACATAATTTTCAATAAAAGTGTTTCTCGTTATTTTCATAGTGAACTAAACGTGTCTCTCTGTGTGTGTATAATTGTGTAAAATCCCACACTGCAGACTAGAATTTCCAACGATGATACTTGTAATTATAAATATAAAAAAATATATATATTTCTGCGCTCAAATTATCAAATGCGAATTAAGAACTCCGATAACCCACGTTGATCCTTTTTCATCATGCCTTTCCTCGCCGCAAGCTTCGTCGGGTCTCACTTTGGCTCTACTTCAGATTCTTACTTTTCTCTCGACTGTCTCAATTTTGCACCAGCAAGCCATGTGCTTACATCTTTTATCGCAGTTGCCTCTTCCAAGTTTGGTCGATGCAACGCTGCAGCTCCTGAAAAAATATAATTTCAAGTAAATAATATATGACCTCTGAATAAAACATGAACATGCATATTTTTCAAAAACATTCGTCCCAGCAAATGGTGCAAATACTCACTGATAATCATTTTCAAGAACAACGTATTTCTCATGGGTTTCTTCTTTTTTTTTCCATCCATGCTGAACTCCACGGCAACTGAATTTGTTAGGGAACGTTTCAGTACGTTGCTCAAAAAGTTGTGGGTATCTCTTCCACCGATCGATTTCAAAAAGGACACCTGAAAAATAGGTTTAATATATTATTCCATATAATATTTCGCCAATAACTTAGAAATTATGCACAACTCAGAAAGATATCGCAAGCAGCATAAAAATTACACAGATTTCAACATGACTCGGGATTCTTTTACCACTCACATACACAGTTTATAAATTTGTCAATTGTTCGATTTCATGCCTGGGCCAGGCTGCCAAACAAAAGCAGGAGCTCCAATCATATGTGATTATTAATTTCGTTTAGTATATTATACTATAGCAATGTATGGTAGACAAAATTATGCTCCACTTTTGTGTATGTAACTTACGATTAGTCATCAAAATCATGCAAATTTTATAAATTAATTGGATTAGTGCAACTTTTCGATTCTAATATTTTTTTTACTCGTAGTCTGTTATCGTTCTCAGATGAAAGCACTACTTCCTCGTTTTTTTTCATCTTGTTTTGAATTTTTTCAATTTGATAAGATAATCTTTTCAACGCTTCATATTAACCTTCGGAATATTGATTACAGTTGACAATTAAATAAATTCAGTTGGAAACGATATGCAGACATTTTGAGAAGAAGAAAATATTTCTTCGAGCCTTCACAACAAATATCAATACACATTACTCCAACACATACACACAAAAGTAATAAAATTAATTGCTTAGAGCTGCAGACTACATGTCTCTCTCAAAAAAAAAAAATGTTGAGTAACTTTTACCTGTATTGTGAAAAGTCTTTATAGTCATTGTGTGTTGTACATGCCTTATGATGCGGAACAACAAGCTCTGGAATTTACTATTCGATTCAAGCATATACTATAGACAGCATATTCAAATCACTTCGATGTTCCTTATTGAACTTTGATTGAGATCTGGTTAGTTAGCATTGTTAGTTAATGTTATTGGTTAGCACTACAAATTTGAGATATGAAGTTTTAACATCTTGTTTTTTGTCATTTAAGATCAGAGCAATCGTATCGCCGAAAGTGTATGAGAATGGGTAATGGCATATAATATGTTCAAGGCTATTGTCGTATAACGAATTGAATTTCTATATGATAATAGTAACTCGCTTCTTTTACCATTTGTGATGCAAATTTCTTCTCTTCTAATTTTTTTTCAAATTCATCGAATTGCAAAAGCGTCGCCAATGGTAAAAGATCTTCGATAGACTCTCTGTCTGGATTGTCGCCGTTATCTCCAACTTCCCGAACTTGGTTGGCCAACCCTTTCTCTTCAATGACTTTCAGGCGTGAGTTCATATCTTCAAGTTTGTCACCGATTTGTGTCAGGATCCGTAGCATCTCCACATGAAATTCTAAAATGAAATAATGCAGATGTCAACATGGTAGATTTATGGATGCATTTATATTTGGATAGAAAACACATTCGAAGGACATGTACCTGTAACACAAGATAATTCAAAACTATTCAACAAGCCCACTCGATAGTCCAAGACCTATTTATTATTATTTAACGTAATTCAACTACTGAAATATTATTTTCGATTTTCGACCTGTAAATTGTTTAATAGTAGTAACATTCACCTTTTAGCTCAACATCTTTAGGATTATTAGCAGAGGGTAGTTTCGTCGAAGCGCTATCTTGCCTCTCCGCTTGAGATCCAGCAACTCTGACTTCTGCATCTTTGTTTCACGAATAAGAAAAATATATAGAATTATACAAACATAGATATAAATATGCAGATAAAACAAAAACATCATACAGAATCCCAAGTCCTCACCAGCCTGCGTTTCAGTGTCAGTAGATGGTACTGGCGAGGTCTGCGGATTATCATTTTTGCGCTTGTCATTTTTTCGAATTTCCGTGACTGTCATAAAAGTAGCTGGTTTTTTAGGTAAGACTTTCTGCTTGGTGATTTCCTCAGGTGTCTCGTCCTCTTCCTCTTCTTCATCTTCCAACCTTAGAGTTCTAGTGGACAACACCTTATGGCGCCTAGCTCTCGATTTTTTTTGAGCTTCTTCGGAAGCGAAGGTTCCATGTCCGATACATCCGACATTAATTTCATTTTTTCTGCAGCTTCGGGATAGGTACCTGTACATGCAGAATATGCTATACAACCTATACATTTCTCAAATCGCATCCACACATCCCACCATTAACAAAATAATAATTTAGGTGTGATGCGCATAATGTAACTGATTTTTGGCGTGGCTGATATTGGAAGTAGCACAAGCTGTTGGCGCACTTGGCGAGCCAGAAGCAATTCCAACAGAGAGTGTTGAAAGCACAATTCTTACCGAACACTTAGTTTATACCGAAACGAAAAATTCGCTTGAATGTGTGACTCTATCGTTCGTTCTCTTAGTATTTACAGTGAATATATCGGAATATACGATTCATATACCATACATATTCGTTGTCAATGTTTTCAGACTTATTCAGAAAAACTAATTCCCAAACCGTAACATGAAGAGTTGATGATGATGATTCAAAACCCAAACATCCGCGTATAGTGAACAGTTTCATTCACCAGCTGTTTCATAGCGTCGTTTATTCTAATTCGTTTACAAATCCAATTAATGTAGTTCATACAGCGACTTAAAAATGTTAGACTACCCACTATTGGAAACGGATCACAACATTTGAATATCATAAATATTATTATCGAATTAATCTTCATTATTAAATTTCGAATCAGTGCAATGCCAAGTAAGAACTACTAAACACATTGCAATGAATCACCACGAATCATTATTTTCAATTATAAGTTCGTAATTTACCTGCACTTCCATGTACGTCCAAAACAGTCAACAATTCCCAATCATTCTTTACTCGAGTAACCATGTTGGCGACCGACTTGCAAATTTTAATCACGTCTTTATACGGGGGCCAATAAGCTTTCTTGTCGTCATCTGTGAGCCAACTAAATGGTATTATGTGCAGCCCATCTTCGAATTCTACGATTTTGTAACTCATAGCGGTTTTTGAAGTTAATCTGAAATCAATAATTGTTGAAGTGAAGTATGTCAAAAAGTAGAAATATTTGAGGCTACGAACTACAATACTACTAAGACTACTACAATAACACGAAGAATAAAAACATCAATTTATATTGTCTGTCCGCTTGTCTAGAGAAATTGAGTAAATCAGGATCATCATAGTGACGGTCAATAACTGATTGAGAAACTGTTATGCAATTGATCATGCCAGGTATCTGTAGCACGCTGCTGACGACCTTAAATAAAAGCTATGAAAGTGGCGAAAATCTCAATGTGAAAGTTTGAGGGAAAAATGTTAGCACTTTTCAGGAATTCAATTTTCAGAAAGTAGCTGAAGACACCCAACACATAACAAATTAAACCAACTCGTAACGAACTATGACACACCAAAAAATGCAGGTTAATAATATTGCTTACATTATTGTTATTATGCTGAGTGGTTAGCAGATGTGTGGAGTATTGGTAACACAGCTATTTTTCCACCATGACAAGTGGTGACGTGTTCAAGAGGGATCTTCATCAGCTTGAGGCATATATTATCGCATCGCCATGATTTGCGGATTGCGTTTCTTTTGACAATGCGAATATTGAATGTTTGCGATTCACAAGGTAATGAATACACATCTTCAACCCCGATCAATTCATAACCAACGACGTGGGTTGTTTTCTGACATTTCACAAAATTGGCACATTCTATCATTACCCCATTTTTGAGCATACAGCAATTATTTTTAGGATCTTTGCAATTGATGTAATAAGAACATTGGCGCATGATCTTATACTGTTTGCCTTTCTCAATTTCGCTGATCAAGGGGCCTTCAAAGTGAAGTTTCTGAAACTCCATAGCTTCACGCGCATCCTTCTTCTTTGTGTTACCAACAGATAAATATTCATATTCAGCCAGTCTTCTAGCTATTTGCTGGAGTGGCCTTTCACCTTTGCGAGTTAATTTTATAATCACAGACATATGATTCTCAAATCTAAATGCGCTGAACTCATCTAAGGGGCCAAATTTTCTTACATCCTCAGCAAGATGCAGTAAATTGTGGACGTTATGGGACATGTATTTAACACCATATATTTCTCCAAAAAGTTCAACAAAATGCTGTAGGAGTTGTTCTGCATAATCCACGTTTGGAGGATGCCTAGCCAATATCGGACTAACTAGGATTGTAACTGCGGCATGCAAAATCAGAAAATGCTCATAAACGGATTCTTTTAATACATTTTTTAAAACAATAGGACCCAAGTATAAAAGGAATTGACGGTATTCTGTGGCTTTCCACAACTTGACGTATTTCAAGGATCTTGGTTTTCTAACGAAATCTGATGGTAGACATTGACTTATGTTGACTAACGCACGAGAGATTCTATTTATGTCATAAGCCGACAGTCTTACGCTGAGTGGCCCATGTAACCATAGCATAATTAATTTCCTTACAATCCCTAAGCAGATCAAGTGCATGTAATCCAGTAATACATTCGAAACTAACCCTAAGTGGGGTATTTTTGTCAGATTCGTACGTGCAGTTTGATAGTCATCCTGATAAACATAATTACTAAAATTTTCGTCCGTTCTCAAAGTTATATTTCTACCTGCCGATGGGAAACACATTGTATGATCTGTATATTCGCCTTCAATTGTACATTTCGTACAACTATTGTATCCATTAAAATTTTTCACTTGTAAAATGAATGCTTTGGCAGGCGCGTCACATATGAAGCCTTGAATTCTAACGACGAACTGTTCATTGTCAAACAAAACTCCATTACCTACTAAAGTAACTGCTTCGTTTATGAACAAGTCTAGAAACTGATTCGCATCATTCGGCTTTCCTTCTCCGAAAAAAGCACCAACAATATAAACCTCTTTTGAAACATTATCAGAGCACAAGATTGGCCACAGACTGTTCTGTGATGATTTTCCTATCGGAGCACCGTCAATGTTTATTAACAAATCAATTTTCCTATTATCGTCTCCGACTTGCAATCGCTTTTGTATAATAGATTTCACAACTTTTTCTAAACCATTATGCCAGTATTGGCCACCAGCGGTAAAATGAATTTCCGTACATCGGGGAGTCTTAAGAAGTGCTCTGTAATCTTTAGGCAATTTCGTGTTCACATGTTTTCTCAAAATATCTAGCAATGCGTTAAGAGAACCTCTTGGAGGTTTGTAACTGCATATCCACTGACGAAATTCTTTGAGAAACAAATCGTCGCTATCGATTGATTCTTGTGAGTCTTTTGAATCATTCGAATCATCCGAATGCATTGAATCATAGGAATCATTCGAGTGATTTGAATCATAGCATGCTTCAGTAACATTTACAATATTGTGTGCATTTTCATGCCCATGCGCCTCTACGTTTGCCTTGATGTAACTGTCGTCTGAAATACACTCGAACTCCCTCAGGTTGACCGAGTTGGGACCGAGCTATTTCCGCTATTTGACGAAAGTAGGGGCCCCCACTCCGGTCGCCGCGGGCTGCCTCTCCTCTCCCCAAGGTGTGAGTGAGAGCAGACAGTGACAACGGGTGCGAGTGAGAGCGCGATGTACAGCACCGGCAAGTGGCGCCGCCGCGCGGCTGTTTCATATACAACGCTCTGAATTTTATGGGGAACGCTATAGAGAGTGGGGGTAGAGCCCGTCAGATAGCGGAAGCGAGTTCGGTCAAACACGGGAGTTCGTCAAATAGCGGACGGTCAACCTGGGGGAGTTCGAGTGTACTAATATTGTCATGGCTACTATTGTCTATTTTTGTATCATTTTCAGTATCCATACTACTCTCCATATTGTCATCTTGTGTTTTTTCAACTTTTGACATTTGTGTGCTTTCAATGTCTGGGGTAATGATGTTCAGATCTACGTTTTCAGAGCTTGACACAGTTGCTGCTTGTTCAATGGCATTTGATTCGGTGTGCTGAGATGAGCTCGCCTGTTCTAGTAATATTGCTTGGCATATTGTAGATACACTTGATAACGTTGCTTGTCGGATAAGTCTACGCTTATGTCTGGCTGAATAAAAATGATGACTTTTTCTTTTCCGGGTCATTTCCTGAAAAAAAAAACACGATTGTCTCGGACAATGTTGGTTGGATGCTGATCTCTATGGCGAGCTACACTCGCTAGGCTTCTTTTTTTAAAATTTTTTTATTTTTTTATTTTTTTATTGTGCATGAGGCACTCCACACTAGTTCAAAGAAATCGGTTCCTATGTGTTTGACAACATTTGATGCATAGTGGTCAGAATGGTGAATTATACGATGGATCGTCGAATCTATATGCATGACTTAGCATTGGCAGAAAGTGTTAGTCATGAACTTTCAAAAGACCACCTATGGACTTTTCTAGAGCCTACGGTTCATCAGATATTGCTCCGGACGGACAAAACAAATAAGTACGAAGGCAAACCCCTAACGCTTTACCTTAGTATACTCCGTATACTTAAGGAGTGCCTTAAAATCCCAGAAACACCTATCATTGACTTTGAAAGTTTAGGTTCTTTCGCCCCGTGCCAATAGAGCTTCTCGTTAGCTAACAAATGAGCACTTGACGACC
>JAFFZH010010496.1:2789-16689 GCA_018420115.1 Euura saliciscinereae | reverse complement strand
GAGTTTACTCTAGGATCCACCGTTCAGAAGCTACGGTGTGCTAAAGCTCAAATTCAGCGAAAAGTAGCTCTGAATGAATTGATAAAAATAAACAAAAAAAATCCGTATTTAGATAATTAGTTGAGGAACAAAAAATGTAAGTGTAAGTTTCCTCTAAGGACCGACTGTTCAGATGTTACGGCTTGCCAAAGTTCAAAAATGCAGATGCAGAAATCTTAAGGGTTATCATTCGTCGCGGTTTGCGAACCTTTGGTAATCTTTATCACATCGCAGTTTATTTTTCTGATCGGTTAGGTCAGGTTTGCAGTGACAGTTCTGTCAGTTCAGCCGTAGGGTTGCAGTGACAGTTCTGTCAGTTCAGCCGTAGGGTTGCAGTGACAGTTCTGTCAGTTCAGCCGTAGGGTTGCAGTGACAGTTCAGCTCTCAGCTGACCTTAGACCGTAGTCGACCCGCGCAGCCAATAAGCTAAGGCAAATATCGACCATCGGCCGCATTCGGGTGTGACACGAACTTTTCACTATAGGGAATTCCACGTTAATTGCTCTAATCTACACGTTTAGTTATTCTAACATTAGTCGTAGTTCGCAGATTACAGTCAACTTTGGCAATCGACGATCCGCAGTTCTGCACAGCTCATCAGTGGCTTGTTATGGCGTTAGTTTTCCCGCACCTTGACTACTGTGCCGCTGTCTATAGCGATCTATCTGGCACCTTGGACCTTAAGCTCCAGCGTCTACAAAATGCGTGTGTGCGTTTCGTTGTGGGAGTGCGACGGGATGTGCATATAACTCCTTACCGGTTAGGGCTAAATTGGCTCACTCGCAAAAATCGCCGCCTCTATCTCATGGGATGTCTGTTATACTGCGTTCTTGCAGCTGGCCATCGGATACGGTCCTTTCTGCTCAGTCGCTACCGGTTTTTCGCACGCGGCTATACACCTATATGCTCTCCGTCGAGCGTAGGGCTTTTGATCGAATGATTTAGAATATATACCGGGAAATTATTTGCCATACTTCTTTCGGAGACTGTTTGTTCGCCCGGTACATAATGTGTACAGTGTATGTTTCTTTTTTCTTTTTTATTTCTTTTTGCTTTTCCTCTTTTTTTGTATTGATACCATCTTTGTTTTTCTCATCAAGTGGCCTTTTGGCCACTTATTTGTACACCATGTTTTTTATCTCATCTTTGCTGCGTTTCTCATTTCTTATTTTGATTCACTTCATATTTATCTCATCTTATGTTATAGAATACTTTATATACATAACCTTACTGATCTATGTACGCTTGCTGTATTAATCCTAGGGGGTGCTGCCCCATGGAAAATAAATCTATCTATCTATCTATCTATCTATCTATCTATCTATCTCGGACCGATCATGGCCAATCTGAGCTCACTTCAGACTAATTTCTGACAGCTGAAACTTCTGACCATCTTTTTTCAGACCAGACTAAGGGGACACTTCTGACAGTCTCAAATCTCAATTCTCAGTCTGTATCTCAGCTCACTTCTGTCAGCTAGAACTCAGTTCTGACAGCTGGCAGTATTTTCGCCATCGGTCAGGTCAGGTCAGGATAGATTCATGAAAAGTTAATTTTCCTGATGAATTTATTTCAATTTTCATATCTTTCTCCCAATACAGTATTGTAGTTCGCACTATACGAACCGTCAGACTGTCTCAGATATTCTGATGGTTCTAGCTCTGAGAGCTATGCGTTATTTATCTGTGCTTTATGATTATTGTTTATCCTTTGAAGTTGCACCACCCAAGTACCTACTGACAGTTCTCAGCTAACTTCAGAATAATACCATTCTGACAGAAGCTCTGACAGCTCTCTGCTCACCTCAGACCACAGTCGACCCGCACAGCCAATCGCAGCGCGAATAAAATGACAAGAATGACCAACGCGAACATCGACCATCGGCCGCGTTCGGGTGTGACACGAACTTTTTACTAAAGGGAGGGAATCGTGACACCTACTTTTTAGGTGGGGACATCAAAACAGTGTATCTAGTGTTGAGCGTTATCAAAGAATATATATGAAAGTTTTATTTTTACATTTCACATCAGTGCACAATTATTTCAAACTTAACCCTCTTTTTTAACCAGTCACACAAAGACGGTGTCGGCGTGTGACGCTCGACCGATGACGTGACCTGATCAATTATACTTCGCCAGCGTCTTACCATGAAATGCATTCAAAAATATGACAATCGGTGTTTTCTTCTTCGATCCTCCATTAATTTGATACGGATCTTAATATTGTTTTAATTACATCATAGCAAGCCTTCACAACGTTCTGGAATATATAATGAATTTTTGAGAGCAGGGAATCGCAGAATCGAAGGGCGCCTAGTCACGAGCAACCAGATAAACGTAGCAGTCCAGTCATACAACAGCGACCGGAAGGTTTGCGCGAAAGAGATTGGCATTTCGAATCGAAAAGGACCTGAAATGAAAGGCGGTCCTTGATTGGATGATAATTTTATCCTCGATTTTATCGATATTTGAATAGACACGCTGTAAAACAGTTACGATAACCAGGAAAAAAAAACTCAAACATTAGGAGATATATTTTTTTAGCAAGAATACGTTGAGCTTTTAATACAGATGTGAAACTTACGGAATACATTAGAGGTTGATGAGGTCTTATGTTTGTCCCATGTCTACCACAAAACCACATCTCCGCTAATTACGGTTTACACCATTCCATGCATCAGTCTTTATATGGTCACCTATCTCTGGGTTTAGGTAATGTAAAAATGACCAAACCTTTCCTTGAGTTCGGTAAATGACAATAAACGAACAACCGCCAATACTGCTTCAAGGACAGATACATAAGGAACTCTCGAAACCCGCATTGAGATTCTACTGACCACAAGATGAAAGCTCATTTCCAAATCCAGATATGGAGGATGAAGGTCGGACGACTGTGACGTGGTCAAAATACAAATTTCATGAACCCGTAAACGCGGTGATTGTTCTTTTGACTGTTTCTGATTGAAGTACTAAGATACCTCCGAAGCAAATGGAAAAGTTGTGTAAAGATACATGAAACGGATAACAGATTAAACGATCCTGTCTCTGATGTATGTGAATATTCGATAGAGTGAAGTAGCACTTTTACCATTACAGTAAACAACATGATATCTTAATTGTTTAGGATTCCGAATGTGATCTATGAACAAAAATCCCACCCGACTTCTTCAGCTAAATTTTACAACTTACATTTACTTGCGAATTCGAAAACAGTCTCCAGACACGATTGTTTGCATGTTGCGGTCAAAAGTCATCACATATAATGCTGAGAGACTGAAGAGTAGGATGAATACCGAGGGATAAAAATAAGGTAAAATATCAGTCGTCACTGTCGCCCGTAAATTATACAAATTAAATAATATCTACGTCCGTACGTAACATAAAAGGTGAATAAAGGAAGATCCGCGTCGTTCCACGATATTATGCACAGCATCAAGGAAACGTTTTATTCAAAGCCCATCCAAGTCTGCCGGCAGAATCGGCTTCGAAAAAAAGCTAACAAGCTCTATAATCAATTTCATGAATACCCGTCGAACGGCGCCTCCATCGAAATACTGTTGTTGCATGGAGCATGTTTTTACAAGCGATCGTCATCATTGGTGTATACAAATTCACCAGATTTTATGAAACTGACGTGATTCGAATGGACTGATGTTATCGATTCGATACTTTCGCGAGTAATCGATTTGAAAAAATTGTTATTACCATTTCTCACGTAAATAATGCCAGACTCAGAAAAAACCGTGATTATACCCGAATAGCGAATAGCAAATATTCTATAGTTATAGAAACATCAACCTTTCAAGTGTTCGACAATTCGTTGAACCGATAATTATACGTTTACAAGAACAAAAGGGGGAAATTCCGCGATATGTAAATGCCATTCAGGTTGGGTATAAATTTATACGAACAGCAGTTCCAGGATGTGCGAGTATTAAACAAATAACGTTAAAGTAGATAATTAGTATGATAATACAGATTGTGAATCACATCTAGATTCTGACGTTCGACGTTGATACTCCCGAATCGACAAGAAACTATTGAAAATTAATTCTCTCGTGACGGTCTGCATGTTCGATGTGTTGTAGATCACTTGAACAATGAACAAGGTATTCGAATTCAGCGGTACTAAGAAATTAATACGCAATCGAAAAAAAAAGAAACAGACTGATCGCGAAAGATGTTAATTAAATTGTCGGAGTTTTTTTCCACCGATTTCGATCGTATTTTATTATTATACCGTAAGTATAATTATTTATCACCAAATAATTTTTCATGTGAGCCAATGAAATTAGTTACTCGTACTGCAGATATCATTGAATCGAATAAAGATTCGTGGATTGAAATCTATTCACCGTGGATAGGTCAAAGTGAGTGAACTTTTATCACGTCACGTATATTCGGTAGAGTGGATCGATTCATTTGGCGATAGAAATGTTATTTTCCATTATATTGTAAATGGTTATTACGGAAATCGAGCGCATAATCATATTTCTATCCGATAAATGAATAATGGTCGGTTTAATAATCGATACATTTTTTGTTCGAAACCTGTCAGTCGACAATCGGTTATTTTCCATTCGATTCTCCAGATAAATTCATATATCGAGTCAAATGAAGGTTACTTGGTTACACGAATGAATAAAATGTTATAAATTTAGTACATCGCTGACGGGTGTAGAGTAGGGTGGCCCTTATTTGGGGGTCAATGAAATTTGGTCCACGACGTCCCCCAAATCGGTTCAAAATAAATAAATAAAAATCTGTATCAATGGTAAAGGGTGCCTGTAAGCCCTTACTTTTTCCCATTTGATTAACATAGGATGTTTGACGAACAGAATTCATTTTTTTCTTCCAAACCTATCTTGTGCTGGAAAAATCTGTCCCTCCGTCTTTTTATAGCATCATGGTGTGTAATCATGTACAAATTTTTTCAGCCATCTGCAATGGCATTTCAAACAGTAGCGGCGGCCAACACAGAGACTGATTTTATCAGATAACTGTTTATCTATCATCTATAATCATTTATCTATCCTCAAAGACTCGCATCATCTTTTCATTGGGGGTTCACGCGATTTATACGAAATTCAATTGAAAATCATGATTTCTACAACATTTCATTCATGACTGGGGAAAAGTAAGAGCTTACAGGCACCCTTTCCCATTGAGCTAAAGAGCTCAAATTTCACTCAGATTTTTATTTATTCATTTTGAACTGATTTGGGGGGCGTCGCGGACAAAATTCGACCGACCCCCAAATAAGAGCCACCCTAGTGTATGTGTAGATGACTGGCAACTCAGCAATTCGCATAACGAGCATGCACACAGTTTATTGAATGTATGAAAACTATGGATTCGGAGATGGGTCAAAAATTTATTAAAACGCGATCCTAAAATGTTGTGGTCGGGAATCGATTTGAAATTATTGAAATCCCTCCCAGGTGCAACAAAAAATGATACAACGTAGTGAGCGCTGAGGTAGATGCGGTATAGCGAGCGTATATATACGAGGACACAATGTTCCCGCCACAGATCACGTTCGGAATTACTCGGTTCAGCAGTGTACAGGAGCCGGGATGCTGCCGTCACATTTAGTCGGGGCATTTTTTATCGTGGTTGTGTGCCTTCAGATCGAGAGCCATGCGCAAGCGCAGGGTGGTTTATTATCGCTACTGTCGAGATTCTCGGTACTGACTGGCGGATTGTTGAAATTTTTGGCTCAAGGTGGACGAGACCAAGGGGCCGAACCCCCGGACATGACGCCGGGCTCGAACGCAGAATACGATTTCATCGTTGTGGGTGCCGGAAGCGCCGGTGCAGTCGTGGCCAGTCGTTTGTCCGAGATCCCTGAGGTCAAGGTTCTGCTCTTGGAGGCTGGACGCAGCGAGAATCTGCTCATGGACGTACCCCTGCTGGTCCATTATCTGCAGATGAGTAACGACATAAACTGGAAGTACCGAACCGAGCCTTCCGACAAATATTGCCTGGGTATGAAAAACCACAGGTGCAATTGGCCGAGGGGCAAAGTCATGGGTGGAAGCAGCGTCCTGAATTACATGATAGCGACGCGCGGAGACCGGCGAGACTACGACCGGTGGGGAGAACTCGGAAACACCGGGTGGTCCTACGACGACGTCCTGCCCTACTTCAAAAAACTGGAGAACATCGGTGTCCCTGGCCTGACGACGGACGAAGAGCTGCACAGCACATCCGGACCCCAGCCCATAAACTATCCGACGTATCACACGCCCGTGGCGACGGCTTTCCTCGACGCGGGTCTCGAGCTCGGCTTCAAACTGCAGGACTACAACGGCAGAAGGGTAACAGGATTTTCCTACATCCAGACGACAACCGCAAACGGGATGCGAGTCAGCAGCAGCAGGGCTTACCTCCACCCAGCCAAGAAGCGGCCCAATTTATTCGTAAGCAAACATAGTCTGGTGAGTAAGGTGCTGATTGACCCACGAGAGAATCGCGCGGTTGGCGTTCAGTTCGTCAAAGGAAACAGAAAATTCGCTGTGAGAGCCCGGAAAGAAGTTATTCTGTGTGCAGGAGCCATCGGATCGGCGCAATTGCTCATGTTGAGTGGAATCGGTCCGGCGAATCACTTGGCCGAGATGGGGATACCGTCGATAAGGGACGCCCCAGTCGGGAAAAATCTAATGGACCATATTGCTTACGGCGGATTCTTAGTCAGTGTGGATAAACCGGCGACAATTCTTACTCGTAATATGGTAAACCCTACGAAATCGGATCTGAGCGACTATTTAAACTCCAGGCAAGGGCCGCTCACGGTTCCTGGGGGCTGTGAGGCTCTAGCTTTCTTCGACGTCGACAAGCCTCTCGACCAAAGTAGCTGGGCAAACATCGAGTTACTTTTCCAAGGCGCATCTTTAGCCTCGGATCCGAACATCTATAAAAATTTCGGAATATCCGATAGTTTTTGGAGTCGGACGTACAAGCAGGTCGAGGGAAAACACGCGTGGAGCATTCTGCCGATGCTGATGCGACCGTTGAGTCGTGGCGAAATTCTGTTACGAGACCGTAATATCGAGACACCGCCGAGACTGATCCCGAATTACATGAGCCACCCGGAGGACGTCAGAGTCATGGTCGCCGGCATCAGAGCTTCGCAAAATATAAGCAGAACGAAGTCGATGCAGAGGTTCGGCTCGAAACTCTTCGACGTACAGCTCCCAGGGTGCGAGAACCATGTGTACGACTCGGACGATTATTGGGAATGTGCCACCCGCACGCTGACCTTCACCATCTACCATCACTCAGGTACGGTGAAGATGGGGCCCGAAGGTGACCCCACAGCGGTGGTGAACCCCAGACTACAGGTGAGTTTAACATACAACTATACTTTCTGAATTGTTTCATGAATACGCAAAGCGGAGTTAGATTGTATAAACCACGAGGAAGCATGCGTCAACAGGTAATTTCGTATTCTACAGGTCATTACTACCCACGCCACGTTTGCTTGGGACACAGTTTTGTATTTCGTTTCAGGAAATAGTGAGGGGGAAACCGTTCCACAGTTTCTTTTAAATTTTCGAGATTATCGTGCAAGTAGAATAAAATTCATACAAAGGAGCATAGGGTTGTCGATAACATTGTCTTGTCTGATCAGGTACGTATTTGCTCGTCGGGATCATTTCTCCATGCCGGTCTTACTTGATGCCATTTAGCCACAAACAATGTTTATAATGACACTCACGTATCACTTGTGGTGTAACAGAAGTACAATGGAGGGGGAAATATTCTCGAATCGTCAGATACCTGTGACGTATGTCGATTTATTGTCATCCATCTGTTCGTCAACAGGATTGTGAGCGACCTGAGATCGTAGAAATAATCGAAGTGACCGAAGTGATTCCATTGCATTCCTTTTTGAAGAACTTGGAAATAAATTTGCGTGTTAGTGAAGCGAATATTGCAAAAACCGTTGCGTAACGCCGTATGGTTTCAGGTTTATGGTGTAAAAGGGTTGCGAGTAGCGGACGCCTCCATCATGCCAGAGATCCCTACAGCTCACACAAACATACCGACCATAATGATTGGCGAGAAATTATCAGATATGGTGAAAGAAGACTGGGGATACGTCACGGATAAACTTCGAAGCCCCAAAAAGCACTAGAGGTCTGGCCTTGGTCGAGCGTGATAGAAGCTGTGGTTTTCCGAGCTGACCAGCTCAGGCATGAATATATCAGACGAGGTTGTGTGTATTATGTTGTTATCTTTGTATTATTCATAGATTCGAAATATTTATGAGACAAATGGATAAGCTGTTCCTACAATTATAATAAACGATTATAATAATAATAGGGGTAGCCAGCCTGATAATGTCATAAATGCAAAAGGTGTGAACTCGGTAAAAATTTAGAAATTCATTTTCTGTAACCAATTTTCCATTTATGTCTTCGACTACATCGACATCATGTCAATTTCTTTATGAAGAACTCTTATGTTACGCGTAATAAATATTTTTCGGAATGTATCCAGAGGAGACTACTTTCACTACTACAAATTTATTATTTCACTCCGAGTGCCACGTGTTTGAAACGGAAGAAGTTGTATGAAGTCTCCACCAAGAATGACAAATTTGCCTTCAAGGATTGGATTCACTATTCTTCAAATCACCCTGTTTTTCATTTATCACTTTCAATGCATGTTTCGGGGTCATTGGTTCTGCGTCCCAGATTATTACGTCAATTTTTCATAGGTCTTTACCGTTCTTCACCTTCTTTTGATTGAATTTCGATGTTCGACGTTGAGTCGCACATCAGAGAACCGGCAATCCTAAATTCAGTACTGGATTAAGGGGGGGCTAAGGGGGCTGTAGCCCCGGGCCCCGTCAGAGGAGGGGCCCCCAACTCCCAGTTTTTCATACAAAAAAATTTGGAAAAATGGGAAATTTTGCGGTTCTACTCGTATTATTATGAACACTTTTCTGAGGGAGGGGGCCTCAAAGAGGCATCAAGCCCCGGGTCACTTGTGATGTTAATCCGGCACTGCCTAAAGTTATGTGAACTGCCCTACCAACGACGCACAATCATTTTTGAATGTCATACCAAATTTTGTAGGTACCCATCTCTAGAAACTTAAGGGGGGTAAGTTAACCTTAGGAACCCCAGAATAAGCCTTTTTTAGACATTATTGAGTGTGAAGTTTGTGAAGTTTGACGAGTGTGAATGCTGTGCGAGTCGAGCGAGTGATTCAAACTTTACACGAGGCAGATGTCGCCTATCCGCACTTATCGCACACGTTATTTTTTATAACTCCTGCGGGAAAGCTTGATTTGAGATGCAGACGAATAATATCTGACAGCTGAGCAAATGGCCGACCATAACCAACCCGAAGTTAGGCGATAATCTAGGTTGACACATCGCTGCCGCCTGGGGGCGCCACTTCGCGGACGCTTGGACGTTGCCGCCGACCGATGGCGCTACTGAACGACTGACTTATTTCAAAGTGCGCATGCACTGAAAAAAAATAGATAGCTGCAGTCACCATATTCTGCTGAACCGCCGCATCAGAGATGGTTATTGTGAGCCGCACTCAAGGAGGATTAGATAGAGGGAACGCTGAGCGTATACCGAAACAACAGTGCCATCTGTCAGGTGAGATCTTAAGCTTCGTTGCTTCTGCGCATGCGTCAATTCAAGCTGTTGAACGGCACCCCACTCCCGATGACTGACACTACTCTCAACTGTCCCGGGGACCGACGCCGACGCCATTACCAGTTGTACTCGTGTACAGTGAAAGAGTGAAAGTGCGTGTTAATATTTTGTTAAATTAGGACTTGGATCAATGTAAAGATATTTTTTATCATTAGCATTAGTATTACATAGATTTATGAAGTAAATATAAGTCTTATGTACAAATATATTTCGCCAAACTGTTGCCTAAATTGATGTCAACCTGTTTTTAATGCCACTTATCTCGTCAATTGATCTTCAATGACGAATATTTGTTACCCAAATCGTATGTGTGGAAGTTCACCACAAGTTATTTATATCCACAATAAAACCAAATTATTTTGTGATAAAGGAATAGGCTTCTACTTCATTATCCATTATCCTTCCTTTTTCTCCGTAATGGCGTCGTCATTATCCATTCAAGACTAGCTCGCACAGCGCAGAACCGTTTTTCTATGAACCGTACATTTGAATCTGGCGCTGCACTAGCAAAAAAAGAGGGGTGGGGGTACTATAGTTCAGATCTGACCTGCTTGAGGCGCTGAAAGCTGTGTACGCAAAAATACATCGCGGCCTTTAATGGCAGCGTTCCCTCTATCTAATCCTCCTTGGCCACACTATTTTGGATAGGCGCGGCAAGTATCTATCAGTTAGCTGGCGGTCGATAGGGACGGTGGCTATCCGACATACTACAGATGCTATATACCTATGCAATAGATAGGGCGTGCAAATATCCCGGTATTTTAGTAAACCAGATCTAATATTTTTAAATTGCTAATCGATATCGCTTATTCTCGCGATTTATTGAATATTCAAGTTATAAATCTGTATAGTTCTATCAAAATTTGAAATAATTAATTGTAAATATCAATTATATTTACAAATAAAATTAAATAATTCAAATTATATTTTGTATATTATAAAAATTACATTTCAAAATAATAGTCGTAATTTGAAACAATTTGAAACGACTTTCAATCAATATGATTCTCGGGATATTGAAAAAAATTGCAACTTAAATTGACGCCCAACGGTATACAATATATTTAACATTCTACTAATTATATTGGTAGAAATTTGATTATATGGAAAGTGAAGAGTGTCGTGTGCGATGATTGAAAGAATTACATTCAGCAATTGATAATCCCTAGATTTAGAATGAAGAAATAAGACATATTTCTTCTAACTACAAAACTTCTAACCTACAAAAGATCGCGACAACGCAGTTGACGCGCACATCTACTGCGCACTGACGATGCTGGTAGCGCCTATCGCATGGGATAAGCGTGACAGCTATCTAAGGCCTCGCTCGAGCGCCAATCTTGATGCTTACCACGGCTATCTCATGTAGCCTTGCTCCGAGGCAATACAATATGGCGTTCGCGGAGATACGGATGGGGAGTGCGAGTATCTGCCGACGGCTATCTAATAGATACTTGTCCAGTATCCGTTTTTTTCAGTGTGCGTGATAGTGAAGAAACGTAGATTGCTTGAAGTGCGCATGCGTATTAGTGAAAAAAATGATGATAATGCACGATGTGCGCCTGCGCGATAGTGAAGAATATTACTTTTTTACACTCATCTGAAAGGGGGCTCTTTCCAAACCAGACACAGGCATCGAAAATCAAGCTTTCCACGCAGGTGTTATAAAAAAGATGAAAAGTACACTTTTTTCACTCGAATCGCCAATTCATCGACTTTATTTCCCGTAAAGAAAAATCCATTCAACTTGAAAAGAATCAAAAGTTACTAATAATAGCATTAAGCGATTTGTGCCTTACTATATACACCGGTTCACTCAAAATCCCCCAAACTGCTCACATTTTTTACATGGTTTGTTGCGAGTAGGATTTCGTACAAGCGTTTAGGATCAATAAAAAATGTTTCATTGAAGAGAACAAAAATTCATTTTGCGAATAAAAAGTCGACTTCATGTTATCGTTGTACCTTAGTTCAAATATCCAGCGAGATTGTAGACGCCGAGATTGGATGGTCACCGTTCCACGTAGTACTGCACAAATCGATCTATGGTATTAAGTTGAATTTTCGTTAAGCTGAATGGAATGTTCTTGAATAGCATTAGAGTAATTCCATTCGTGATTTAAATGAAAAAGAATCTAGTCCTTATCTTCGTTCATTGCCGCAGATACTGCTTTCAAAAAACACCAGTTCTGCGGTTCTCAAAGGGTTGTCAAAGGTACCAAATAAACTTAATACGACAAATTTAGGATTGCTCTAAAATCCATTATGAAAAAAAATTGTCTCAAGTACTTGTAAAATTGTACTTGGCACATTGTTCCGCCCGATTCAACCTCTCGATGTCTCATTTTTTTCGGTGACAGATCCATCGATCCTTTTGAACCCATAATCTCCTGAACGTGGGGATCTGATTTAAGAAACAATCATTTGAAAAGTGATGGTCAGTCATCTCAATTTCTAGATAATTTTTCCTCTCATTTGCAAATAACTTGACCCGAATAATGTCGTAGATATGCTGATATGGTCCGCACGATAAGAATTTGTTTTCGTTCTACCCCCCTTGAAAACGCGTCTTTTCATACATGCGAAGCGGGTGGAATCTGAGTTATTGTGACCGCTTGGCGAGCGGGCGCACGTCATTTCCATTACAGCCAGCTTCGAGCGGGCGGAAAGTATGAAAAGGCGTGGTTTCAAGGGGAGGGGACGAAAATTATCGTGTGCACCACCTTTCCGCCCTTGATACACAATGTATGTACTATTACTGAAAGAAAAATGAGACGTTGGGAGGTTGAAACAGACCAACAGCGTGCCTAAAACCGTACGAGAAGCGTTTTGAAGAATACTTCGAGGCTTGCTCGTGAAAATAACAGAATTGAGTAACCGGCGTTGGTTGTTGAGACCTTCCGTCTCAGTTCAGCAACTGCTGACAGAACTGTCCATTTTTCTTTACCGCCAAATCTTTTCCGTGGCAATGGACGCATACTTTCCTTTCTGTTGTTCACACAACATGATTTTTGTCACTAACACACACAGTTACCTCCCCAGAATGTAAGCGCATAAGTATTTTCAGCACTCGCAGCTGCGTTGCTGACACTGGAAAAACAGATTTTTTTCATATTCCAAACGTTCAAGTCACAATGAAATCCATGAAACAAGTACGGATAATTTTCCACCACGGAAATGTGTCATGAACAATACCTGGCAGTTCGTCGGTAGGATTTTGCGAACATGTTATTTTCACTGATTATGTAGACGGGTTACCATTGATACGATTTTCCGAGACATAATTTCAATTGAAACGATAATCCACTGCTTCGTACCACTGGCACTGGAATCCGACCTTTCTTTCACGTCCCAAACGTTCAAATACGCATCGGTTTTTGTCGCGGCATGATGGAAAATGTTGATTGACTCTTAGAGAAGCCCGACGGGCGCTACGCGCTCGGGTCATCTTTCTTAAATTTTCTGCAAGATCGTCTACTGATTAGGAATGGATTTCCGACGTCTCATAATTTTTTTTTTTTTTCGTTCACAAACTGTACCGATTTTCTTCTCCATGCAAAGTTTATCTTTCTCGTGATCAGCGCGTTGAATCAAACAAAAAACTACTCGTCGATCTGTTCGCCGAGTTTCATCGGTCAGGCGTTGATTTTGTATGGTCCGCAATGTCGATTGGTTCATTCTTCTCAATTTTTGGCCCGATCGGTTACTATCAAGCCACGGATCGCGAACTGTGTAGTCTTTACGAACGCACCTTTAATCATTGGTTTCTTATGATCTACTCGCACACCCGTGCGGAAAAATCTTAGGGCTGCCCTAACATTAACAAGGCCTTGATAAGGGTCAAACATGGCATCCTCTAGTGGCGACACCCTACCATAGACTCACTTGGCCTTGATTTGGGCGCAATATGGTTTCCTTAAGTATGGTTACCTAGCACATCGCCAGAATGGCCTTGCTTTGGCCACGATGTGGCTTCCTCAAGTAGGGTTAGCTAGTACATCCTCAGAAAGGCCTTGGTGAGGATTACCAAGGGTGTCCCTAATTGTGGGTCGCTAGTAAAGTACCACCCAAGGCCTTGATTGGGTTTACCAAGGGCGTCCCTAATTAAAGGTTACTGAAGAAGCACCACCAGGGCCTTGGTCGGGATTACCAAGGGTGTCCCTAATTGTGGGTCGCTAG
>JAFFZH010010495.1:0-10218 GCA_018420115.1 Euura saliciscinereae | reverse complement strand
AAGGATACAATATTCAAACTGAGAATATTTGAATTATTGATTTCAATTCCAACAGCCAAACTGGAACTTATGGACGTATATCGAAAGCAATGAATTTTTCAAGTATTGTGTCTCGAAATATTTAACAGCATACTTATTTCGTTATGCCGACATTTCCGTATCACAGGAAGTAAAATTTAAAACCGTAAAATGGTACTGAAGTGGACAGTCGACCATTCGTCGAACTTATGTATATCAAGAACAATCAACTTTTGAAGTGTTGTGTCACGAAATATTTAACAGCACACTTAAGATTTTTTAGCACGTATGTTCTGCAGGTGGTAAGATTCATTGAATCGTTGAAAATAAAAACTATGCGTACGTCATCACGATATAGATAAAATGTGTTTTTTGAACGTTATGCTCTTTGTTTGGAACCATTTTATTCTCTACATTTTATGCTACACGGGATGTTCAAACCATTTTCAACATGTCAGGTTCCACTCGATTCGTCAAGTATTGTCATGATATCCTGATTTCGGTTTCAGGAGTCGCTCCAGCCAGGGCTGCCATCGACGGTGAGTTAAAGATACAGAGATTTTCGATAATGACAGATGTTCACTTGTTGTTCGAATTTAGCTCAAGCCAGTCGAGCACCGCGGAATGACGACTTAATCACAGTCCTCTTCCTTAAATTTCAGGTGACGTGGCAAAAGTCAAAACCGAACTGGCAACACTTGCGAAGCGATTTGAAGAGTGGTCCAGTAAGTTCGAAACAATGTCACCCAATGAAGATATTCAAGTCAACCAAAACGCTCGAATTATCTTTGTCTCCGTATTCTGGAAAATCATTCCGTTTGATATTCAGGACTTCTCTATTTCTATTCCAGTTACTTTGGCGAAAGTCGGAACCGATCTCGATGAAGCTGTAGGTTCTATCCTCGCGAGTAAAGGGGGTGAGTTAAAGACGACTTTACCCTTTAAAAATCGCGTGTCTAATGACATCAGGACGTAAGCGCCATTATACGACGCTTTGCTGTTTATAATGGCATAAAGTCAGATAATTTTTTTTTCACGTCAATCGCTCTGAAAGCGTTCGAAACGTATAAATCAATTGAAATTACGAGATCGAAAAATGTAAGTGCAAAAGGTCGTCAGTTGGGCGGATACGACCTTCTGCTTTTGACTGCGATTTCTTTTATCGAATTTCTTTAAATGGTCGTTCTTCCAATTTATCTTTGCGTTTTACGAGTTTTTACAACTATTTGGAAAAATCGTTAAAAATTATGAAAAAAATGGCGCTCACGACGTTTCGCCTTTACGTTGCTTTTTACTTTTCCTTAAAAATTGTAACGAAAGAACGACGTATTTGCCAAACTTACGACCTTTTGCACTTACATTTTGCGATCTCGTAATTTCAATTGATCTATACGTTTTGGCCGTTTTCAGAGCGAATGGCTTGAAAAAAAAAAACAAGCGGGTTTGGGCTGACTATGAGCCAGCCTTCGAACTTCCCGTTATTTATTTTGTTCTCAGCTATTTTGAAATTTGTAAATCTGACCTCAGATTCTTGATCAGCGGTTCAAAAAACCTTCGAGTACAAATTTCCGTAAGATTTCGTATGTTTTTTGTGTTTTTCCCAGCAAATCGGACTCTCCATTTTGAATCTCGCTAATCTGACTTCAGATTCGTTATCAGTGACCCAAAAAACCTACGACTATCAAGTTTCATCCAAATCCAAATGTTTTTAGTTTTATTGCAGCATATCGAATACGCCAAATGAAAATTTTGCAAAACTGACTTCAGATTCGTGATCAGCGATCAAAAAAACCATATGGTAACAAATTTCATTGAAATCCGTTGATTCGTTCTCAAGATATCGTCATTGTATTTCGCGCCTCTTCCTCGAGATCACATGGTAGTACCCCTCCTCTCATGCCGATGTCGCCACAAGTTTATAGTAAAAATGAAGTTTTTTCTACCCACCACGGCGCGCGCGTCGCGCGTCGGCTAGCTCATTCTTTCTCCTTGTGCCGAAAGCCACAGACGTGTTTTTTGACAGTGTTCCACAAATTCATCCAAAATGGGAAAGAAAAGAAGTCGCCGGAATTATTCCGACGAAGAAAATAAAGAAAATAGCCTCGAGAAACGCTTGAGACGTTTGGAACGTCGCGAAAAGAAGAGAAAAAGGGAGCGACATAGAAAACGAAGTGAGTATGTTTGTATGTTACAGGATCGCAAGATGGCGGCCGTAAGCACCTTTTTTGTCTCGACACGTAAGGGCCAGGCCGTTACAAAAATCGAGCGCACGTCGATCTCAAGAGACTAGGTCTCGAAACGAGTGGGTGAGGCCCGCTCGTGCTGGACAAGGTCCAAATAAATTAGACGAAATATATGTCGAGAAATACGAAATGTCTGAGGGACTTTTTCGAAAATGACTCGCACGGCGAGATAAAATTGAACGTAGAAAGACAACATAACCTCAATCGTCTCTAGGAGATTTTATTAAGAGGGTTTTGTGTTTGGTTTGGTTTTATTATCATAGGACACGGGCGTTCAAGTTCGGAAGATTCTTCGAGTTCGGAAGTCAGTTCGAGGTCAAGCTCGAGGTCCGAATCGACATCGAGGTCCGAATCAAGGTCGAGATCGCGCTCGAAATCAGAGTCGAGGGCTCGTACACAATCGAGAAACAAATCGCCAGGGAAGGCTGGTGAAGCACCGACGGTTTCGAACCTTACACCGCCAGCGAATGTGGATACTTCGCAAGTACAAGCCAATATAACGGCACCAGCGGCGTCGGTAGATACATCGAAGACCTCTGAAAGCGTTCCGAAACAAGTCATCGATGAAAAAGCGCTCGAAATCCTCGGGAAACATTTGACGATAAACAAGCCGGCGGGACCGCCGGTTTGTGAGGAATTGGTGTCACGTTGGTCCGAGATTCTAGCAGTTGGGCTCCCCAAAGAGGATCGGACGGCCGTGCTAGCCAAATACGGAACACCGGCTAATTGTCCGGCTATAAATCCACCGAAACTGAATCTAGAAGTTAAGGCTTCACTCACAGAACCAATGGCTAGCAGAGACGCTCGCCTAGTGGCGAAACAAGACAAAGTCGCGGTCTGCATCTCTGCGCTTGCGTCTGTTCTCCCGAAACTGCTATGCGGAGAGACAGTAGAAAGATTGACACTGATAGAAGTCTTATCCGATACCGCAAAGCTTCTGACCGATTTACAGCGCGAGGAATCTATGACACGCAGGGCGCTCATAGTTAGTAACCTGAACGCCTCGATCAAGGACACGCTCAACGCTACTGCAATTGACGAATGGCTGTTTGGCCAGCAGTTGGACGAAAACATAAAGACGGCCAAAACTTTGGAGCGCTCGTCCAAACAAATCAAGGCGACTACCAAAGGACCAACAAGTTTCCCCACAAAAAACTACAAGGGCCCGCTCCAGCAACGCAGCTACAGCCAACGGGGATCATCGTGGGGCGGGCAGAGGAAAACGAACTCATCGAGGAGCTCAGTGAATCATCGCAAACCCGAACTGAAGAACGAGAAGTATTCGCGGAAGAAACGTCAATAACCGCAGTAAGTGTGTTGGCGGGCCGTCTAAAATTCTTTTACGAGTCCTGGGGAAAAATAACTACCGACAACAGAGTCTTGGGCTGGGTCCAAGGGGTTGAAATTCTGTTTGAAGCAACGGTAGTTCAGAATTTGGTTCCTCGGGAACCGCATTGGTCTTATGTTGAACAATCACAAATCGCAGAACAAGTCGATCAATTGGTCGATAAAGGGGTTGTGTCGAAGTGCGAACGAACCAAAGGAGAGTTTATATCGCCAATCTTCGTTACTCCAAAGCCAGATGGGTCTTGTCGCTTTATTCTCAACTTAAAGAACCTGAACGAATTCATTAACGCCGAGCACTTTAAACTGGAGGATTTACGAACAGCTCGAGACTTGGTATCTGAGGAGTCGTTCATGGCTACGCTCGACTTGAAAGACGCGTACTACGTGGTTCCGATCGCCGATTCGTACAAAAAATACCTTCGATTTCTGTTCCGCGGCGAGTGTTTCGAATTCTCGTGCTTGCCGTTTGGCCTTAATATAGCACCATACGTGTTTACTAAGATCATGAAGCCCGTAGTCGCGTTTTTGAGAGAACAAGGATATATGTCCGTTATTTACTTAGACGATCTCTTACTGATCGGTAGCACATTCGAGGAGTGCAAAACCAACGTCGAAGTAACGAGTACGTTACTACGCGAGCTGGGATTTATAATTAACGTTGAAAAAAGTCAAACCAACCCGTCGAAACGTTGTAAATTCTTGGGATTTATACTAGACACAGAAAGCATGTTAATCGAGCTTCCCGATATAAAAAGAGAGAAAATGCTCAATGCGATCAAAAAATTTCGCGTCGGTCATTCGTATTCGATACGGGAATTCGCATCATTCATTGGTAGCCTCGGTGATTGTTGCAAAGCCTCGAAATACGGCTGGGCGTATATGAAAGACTTGGAACGCGAAAAAATGTTTGCTCTTCGAGAAAACGAGGACAATTTCGAAGCAATTATGAGATTATCGCAGAACGTCCGAGAAGACTTACTCTGGTGGGAATCTCACATTATGACTGTAACGAACCCGATTAAGAATTTCGAATTCGAGATAGAGATTTTTTCAGACGCGTCGCTGTCGGGCTGGGGCGTCTGCTGCAAGGGCGAGAAAACCCATGGGTTTTGGAGTACAGAAGAACGCAAATATCACATCAATTATCTCGAGCTTCTCGCAGCTTTTTTCGGAATCAAGTGTTTCGCGTCTCATTTGAAGGACTGCGATATTTTACTCCGTATTGACAATACCACGGCAATCGCCTATATTAATCGCATGGGCGGCATTCAAAAGAAAAAGCTAAGTAGGGGAGCGGAGGGTAAGTTGGCGCGGAGTGTAACTTGGCGCACCTATATTTAAGACAAACGACTGATCTTAGGGCGGTATAAAGGTATTGATTACTTTCGTTGAAAGACTAAATGTGTTGTGGCCAAATATTATCATCATACGTTTTAATTTATTGAAGATATCGTAATAATCCAGTATTCGGCTCTATGCTTGTATCGGCGCGGTCACAGAAATACCTCCATAACTAACAACTATTCGCATAAAACGAAGGTATTTAATTTTTTTTTAGAATCCTTAGTCCTTCAGCTTTCGAATAGTACAACACTTTGTTATACGTGCGATTCATTGTCACTGACATAGACGCGTAATTGGCGCGAGTACATGAACGGGTGACTTGGCGCAGACGAACCGGTGATCGGCGGGTAAGTTAGCGCGCGATCGCGACTAGACCCTTCGGACAAATTGTGGTTATGTTTTTGTCTCCATTGTTTCTGAGCAACAAGTTCGCGGCTCAGGTACGAATATTAAATACTTAGATAATTATTCAACACATAAACATATCCTGTCTTATTACTTCCAGCCTAACCTACCATTGAAGTAGGACTTAATTTTGAATATTCGTATTTTAATTCCCATAACGATATCAAAACATCATAATAAAATGAAGTACATATAATATTTATTGTTATTCATCAAGTTTTCGTGAAATTTTAACTTTACGTATCAGAAAACTGCATTTAACCGAGCTTTACGTGTTTAACTATAGTGCGCCATATTACCCGAACGTGCGGGTAATATGACGCGGGTGCACTTTTCAGAACTATCAATAATTTAGTATTTTAAAGTCTACATACATATTTATTTACTTCACGATATAATGGAATAGATATACAAGTATCATTTCGCGATTTTCCCGATGTAATTTGACCAATATTCACTTTGTTATTGCGAATCTCCGTTAGGTGCGCCAACTTAGCCTTCGCTCCCCTACGCTCGCAAAAGACGTATGGCGATGGTGCGAACAGCGAAATCTACGGCTTTTCGCGTCATACATTCGTTCCGAAGAGAACTCGATGGCAGATGCTGAGTCGCGAAGGCTAGAAGTCGAAACGGAATTTGCGTTGTCAAATTCGGCCTTCAATAAGATCACGCGAAGCTTTGGAATTCCCGAAATTGATTTGTTCGCGAGTAGAGCAAATACGAAGTGTCAGAAATACGTGTCGTGGAAAAAAGACCCGGGGTCAATTGCAGTGGACGCGTTTACAATTGATTGGAAGCAACATTTTTTCTACGCGTTCCCACCTTTTTCCATTATCCTAAAAGTATTGAAAAAAGTACAATTAGAAAAGTCCAGAGGTATTATAGTAGTTCCTCAGTGGCCTTCCCAAGCCTGGTTCCCATTGTGCATGTCTATGTTCGAAGACGAACCGATCCTGTTTGAGCCAAATATTGAGCTTCTACACTCTATGAACAGGGAACCTCATCGGCTGTGGCGGAGACTTACCCTGGTGGCCGGAGTTATATCAAGCAAGCGCTTGCGAAGAGAGGAATGCCAAAAGAGGCATCAGACATCGCGGTCTCCTCGATAACCGCATCATCCTTGAGACAATACGAAACCGGCTTCAAGCGCTGGTGGAAATTTTGTGAAGAGAAAAAGATCAACAGTCTCACAGCGGAAATTCCTGATGTATTGGGTTTTCTGGCCAGCGAATTCGATAACGGAGCGTCCTATGGTACAATCAACAGTTTTCGATCAGCGATAGCTTTACTCGTGGGACCCCAGGTCGGACAAGATGAAAGAGTAAAGCGCTTTTGCAAGGGAACAGCGAAACAACGGCCCCCTGCACCCAAATACGAGTCTACCTGGGACCCCAAGGTCGTTCTCGATCTTTTTGCGCGCTGGCCATCAAATAACGAGTTATCGTTAGAAAAATTGTCGTTGAAATTAATAACATTGCTCGCATTAATAACGGGTCACAGACCTCAAACTCTATCGCTCATCGACATCCGCAACATAAATAAAAAAGAAAACGTGTTCGAGATCAAGATACCGGGGCAAATAAAAACGTCGGGCATAAACAAAAAACAGCCCACGTTAATTCTGCCGTTTTACCCGGAAAACGAAAAGATATGCGTGGCAACTGCGTTGCAAGCTTATCTAAGAAGCTCGGAAAAAATAAGGGAGACCGAAACGACTCTATTCATTTCTTTTAGAAAGCCCTACAAGAAGGTTGGAACTCAGACCTTGAGTCGTTGGGTAAAATCCGTGCTAAAGATGAGCGGAGTCGACACCGAGATTTTTTCAGCCTACAGCACCCGTCACGCGGCTACGTCGGCGGCGTGCAAAAAAGGCATAAGCATAGAAACAATCAAAAAAACCGCGGGATGGACCGAAAATTCAAAAACGTTTGCAAAATTCTATAACTTAGAAATAACTGAGCCTAACGATGTTTTCGCAAGAGCGATCTTAGATTCATAAGTCTTCATATTGTTGTTACTCTTAATTAAGCCTTGATTAATTAAACGATTACTCCAAAGAACTCTGTCAAAACGTTCTCCCGCCGTAACTAACTCTCAACATCTACCATGTGATCTCGAGGAAGAGGCGCGAAATACAATTGTACGATTAAACGAACTTACCTGTAAGTGAAGTTCTATCGTAATTGTATGGAGCGCCTCTTCCGAAGAGATCACACTCCCACCCAAAACCCGTAACTAAGCAATGTTAGTCCCAAAAATAGTTACGGCAGTACTTTAAAGAAATGAGCTAGCCGACGCGCGACGCGCGCGCCGTGGTGGGTAGAAAAAACTTCATTTTTACTATAAACTTGTGGCGACATCGGCATGAGAGGAGGGGTACTACCATGTGATCTCTTCGGAAGAGGCGCTCCATACAATTACGATAGAACTTCACTTACAGGTAAGTTCGTTTAATCGTACAATTTTTGTTGTGTTTTTTAGAATTTTGCTATTGGAATAGTTCAAAAAGTACTAATCCGATCAAAGCCAGAATCTAATCAGTTCTAAATTAAGAAAAGCCCCGTCGATTGAGCCCAAGTTGATCGAAATCCGACCGCGCGTTCTCGATATCGCGCGGACAAAAATGTGGTCACGCACATACACACACACACACACACACACATACACACACCCAGACGTCAAACTGAAAATAGTCGGAGGTGATTCTTTGGACCTCGAAACGTGAAGATTTAGTGAAAACTCACATTTTCATTTTCGGGGTAATCACAATAACTTCCTTTTTTCTCTGAAAACAGAGAAACGGGAGGTTAATTATACGACCTTTTGCCACCAAAATCGCGTTTTTGACGCTTACGACCTTATGCCATTAGACACGCGAAATGTTTTTGTGATCTACTGTTCGCTTCACATATCAGGGTGAAGTCGAGGAATCGTTTTAATTGATAACCATCAAATTTTATCGTAGATCGATCGAGATTTCCTATTTCCATTCTTCATATTTCATTATTTTTCACTTATTGCCGTTATATCATGCGTCAATTGGTGAATTTCCACTTTGTCATGATACACATGTTTTATTTTCAGGAACCGAAGCAGAAATTGTTGCCAGATTCGCGGGTAAGTGACAATCATTAGAAAAATACATCAAGCATATCTTGCTTTTCATCCAGCTGTTGTTAGAACTGAGTGAGAGTCGAAGACGACTTGATCATAACCTCTGTATTCCGATTTCAGCTTCACTCGGCTCAATAAAATACAGCTTCGCACAATATTTGGAAAGTAGTAGTAAAGCGAAAGCCAGAAGTGAGTTGAAGACGATTGTGCCCATCTAGAATATCGCGCATCAATCAGCACTACAAAATTGTTTGAATTATTGTGGTATCTTTTAATTTTCAGTGTCCGGCACTGAGGCCGGTCTTGTTATGATCATAATGAATGATTCATTGGACCAAATAAAGATCCGAATCGATGCGATTTTGGATGCTGCTTTCAAGCTTGCCGATAGTAAGTTGAAAGCAATCCAACCATTAGAAATATAATTGTCATACTGAGATCTTTCGTTTGCTACAAACCAAATTCCAATTAGGCTTTCATAAATTGATCTATTTCCTTAGCTTCCAGTTAGCCAAACGTATTTGATACTCAACATTCGATTCCTGATTTCAATTGCACCACCAGTTTAGTACTACTGAACTACGATCTTATTGTGACTTTATATACTATTTCATACATCAACTAAAATGTGATGATTTCTTATATTATTTGTTTAATGTGTTCTGGTAATTGCCATTGAATCGTGATTTCACTTTCTCAGAAAAATCTTCATCATCATAAATCACGTGCCAGTCCAGCTGAACCGAGGCAGCGGAAGAGACTATTGGTGAGTGTCGTCGACAGTATCACCGGATACGAAGATGCTGAATGTATTGCGTAATCTACGAATTTTGGTGAATCAATTCGCAGGCCACTTCTTAGCAGCTATCGCGAAGCGGAATATTCGGAACCGCTTGTGCTAATCTGAAGAACTTTTTGTGGAAGAACGGAAATCACCTGCTGTACGAAAGACTACCACTTTCTTCCAGTACGTCTTCCAATTGATTACTGAATATCTATATGGGGCATTTCATGCCAAATCGACCTGCCAGTGACCCTCGACCTCTCAGATCTGGTCCGTGATTTTTTGCGTCATTCTTCCGAAATTCTTTTTTTTCCAGATTTTTCAAAATAAATTTGAGCGCGTCGTGAATTTTCCAAGTTTTTTTTTAACACCTCGATGGCCGTAGGCGAAAGATCTGGAAAAATTCTCAAAAAGCCTCGGACCAAAATGAAAATTTTCCACCCAAATTGCATAATGTCCAAAGTTTTACTTCCACCTGATTTTTAGATTTATCGTTGAAAGAATTACCAAAGAATAATTGGTGTGGAGATCAATGCACCGTGAATTTATAGAATCACAATAAATTATGAATAAAAGTAAGATAAAAATGAAAAAATTAATAAAATATTAATAAAATAGATAAAAACTAAAAAATCAGGTCGAAGGAAGAGCTTGGACATTATGCAATTTGGGTCAAAAATTTTCATTTTGGACATATAGGCTTTTTGAGAATTTTTCCAGATTTTTCGGTTACGGCCATCGAGGTGTTGAAAAAAAAACTTCGAAAATCCACCACGCGCTCAAATTTATTTTGAAAAATCTGAAAAACAATCTCGTTGCTACTTAGAGTCGGAAGAATGACGCAAAAAATCGCGGACCAGATCTGAGAGGTCGAGGGTCACCCGCAGGTCGATTTGGCATGGAATGCCCCTTATATATCTTGAAACGTTTTCAAATGGAAGACTGCAAACCTGTCTCAACACC
>JAFFZH010010488.1:16007-27155 GCA_018420115.1 Euura saliciscinereae | reverse complement strand
AAAATAGCGTTTGAAAATTCCAAGTGTAAATCATATCGAGGTCACGTAACTTTCATTTCCACCGTAACATGTATTCTAATAAGTTATGAGATAAGGGATCGAATTATCATTAAGATATCGAGATCGCGGGATTTAATATAGAGATAAACACCGGAATAGAGTTCATTTCACAACCATGTCTATGTATATTGTTGATTATTAAAAAAATCATCGAGAAAGCATATCGGGCGTTTTTACTGAACTGTTTTAGTGTTATCATAGCGTTATTAAAAATCCTAATGCATAAATTTGATTTCCATATCGTATTTGAATATCTAAACGCTACGATGGAAGCCTAAAAAGCCTGAACTGACGGTGAAAGGGACGAAAAACCAGAGATCGAATGCGTCCAGTATTTCAGGATTTCGAAATAAAACCGCTTCGAGTACCGCAGGTAAGTAATTGCTGCAATAACACTCCCTCATGCGTTAAAATAGTATTTTTACCAAAGTTTTATGGGTCTCATTAGCAAGAGGTGGATCAAATTCTCCTGTGGCGAGCTGAAATAGGTTGAAACAAGGCAAACAACATATGCTTCTCGAATCTTAACCCACTTGAAATACCTTCAAGCTATTCGTATTTCGTGACTGTTATTTTACTCGAGAGAATATGACACGGGAATTGGAAGAGCCTATGATCGTATAGTATAAAGCAGCTTATTCCTCCCAAAAGGAGACAGTTCAGTTCCGACTCTGCAGAAACGGGGTCTTGGAATATAAAAAATGATGAATTTCGTAAGCGTCGGTACCCTCGTCGTGATCCTTTGTTCTGGGATTTTATCTTGGATCTTATCGTCTTGTGAAGCAGCCGGGGGTGTCGACGAGCTCCTGGGAAACAGGGAATTCATTCAGGAGCAGGTTTTTTGTGTTCTTGAAAAGGGACCGTGTGACGGGCTTGGAGAAGTTCTTAAAAGTGAGAAGAAATTTCGTTTTTTTATTTTCGAATCGATATAAAATCATTTATTTCATAGTTTCACTGATCCTCAAATTGAACTATAATCATCGTTCATACAATGATGAGAAAAGATTGTTCGGATTCTTATCTGTATTATGATAATATAAGAAGCATAACAGATCACTTTTGATATCAGATGTGGCTCTCAAGGAGGTAATCGCGAATAACTGTCGTGCCTGTACGCCAGCAGAAAGGACTTTGGCGAACAAAGTCGTTAGTTACATGCAAAAGAACTACGCATCGGATTGGAACACTGTAGTTGCCAAGTTTCGGCAATATTCCACGAGACAATTACACCGTTGATGATGGGAATAAAAATTCAAGGATTTTACAACGGATCGAACCAAATAATAATTTAACGTAGATATCCGTGCGTGATATTATATTTCTTCAAAATAAATGTATATAAATTTATGTTTCAACAACGTCAGTATTCTGAATAAAATAATGATGACAGTGTGTGTATCTATATCACTAATTGATATGTTAAAATGGGAAGGTGAAATAATTGTATCCCTCTGGACCCGGTGGCGAATATTTGAATAAATACCTCAGGGGTAACGCTCCGGGTTGGAAATTTTATAATTTCCATCCTAATCTCTATTTGAATTATTTCGATAGTGGCTCATTAGCTGGTTACATTAAATCTTGAAAAAAAATGTCGATTCAATGTAGGTAAAGTCTGCTTTGGCAGAGGATAAAATTGATTGGTTTGACAAATCAAATGCCAATAGCTCAGAAAATAACGTTATATACCTCCATAGGCCAAGGAAATACGACTCTTCAATTTATGGATCGTATAGATCATTAGAAAATCGACTTGTCCGTAATGAAGGTGATCCTCTCTGGTCAAATAGTTTATTTGGAATTTGCATCGTAACTCTTTTGGAAATATAAGAAAAATTGACGATTACGTAGATTGATTCTGCGTACAATTATCATCAGCTGTACAGATTGTGTGTAGGTATAGTTTGATAATTATACGTATGATTGTGTTCGATAATTTTAAGCCGATATAGTTTTCTTCTAAAATGTCGAAGTCATCGTTATTATATGAAGTGGAAGTGGAAATGGAAATTCCCTACAATTATCGTATCGGTTGCTTTCAGATGATCGTGAGTGGATAGTCGACGAGAGTAGAATTATAGTCCGGATTTATTTAGAAGTTTCTCAATTTAAGGATGTACAAGCCATACAATCTCAACCAAAAGTGAGTCTCGTCGTCAATATTGAGTACTTCGAGATGAGATAAAAATCGGAAAAAAATCAACCACAATCAAGATGATATGATAAAAGTATTCATTTTCAATAATAATAATGCCCAAAAGTTATCAACAAATTGTTTTAGAAATCATTGTTTAACAAATTTCCTGGTGACGTTTTTTTTTTCGTGTCAAATGAATTCGTTAATCTTCCTGAATACACACGCATTTTTTCGGAATTTTGTCACTTTTTCTAAATTTCCGTTTTCGATTTTGAACAATGGAGAAAAAAATCTGAACTTTGGATATGTTATTGTGGAAACGATGTAGATTACAATTCCGAAGTTTCCGGAGCGTGGAACTAATAGTTTTGTAAATACAGCCTTTAGAAATTTCCGAAAACGGAAATTCCAAAAAAGTGACACAATTTTGAAAAAATTCATGTGTATTCGGAAAGATTAACGAATTTATTTGCCATGAAAAAAAATAACGTCACCAGGAAATTTGTTCAACAATGATTTTTTTAAACAATTTGTTGATAACTTTTGGGCATTATTATTATTGAAAATGAATACTTTTATCATCTTGATTGTGGTTGATTTTTTTCCTCTGTTTTAGATTTAGGACCTCGGAATTTTTAGGCAATTAGTTCCATCAAAAATCAATCAGCTTTTGATATACGTCGATGAATTAGTTCCTTTTTCTTTCCTCGTCTACGAATTCGAATCATTTGCACCGTACTACAAAATTTTCATGCTGCATGAATCAAGTGACGTCGAATTCCTCCACGTCAGGATTTCCTGAAAAAATCTTCGCAATTGATGCAATGCAAGATTGTGTATGTGTCGAATGATTCAAGACAATATAGTCACGTACGAACGTGATGTGCTATTGAATCTCCGTGTAGCGCATGGCGGTAATTAGTTTCCATGTTTTTGTTTGCCTCATGCGCTCAGTGATTGTTTCTTTTTCAGATTTATCATTATTGCAATTACATATGCACTTTTGCGTCACAGGATAAAACTTTTCAATCTGGAAACCAGGAATAATAATGAATATTGAACAAAGACCAGCATATTGTCACGCATAAATTACCTACGAATATGAACTTAAATCAAAGTAGAAAATGCTGGTTCTTACGAATGCAGTGAATTCGACACCTACGCGTCTGCATAACAGTTTATCGTACGTTCAGCATGATATAATGATATTTCGAAACTTGTGTGCGTCTATCACTAAACTCTGAGGCCAGGGTTTCCCCTGGAAAGTGGCACTAATGGCTAATTTGATATAACTGGTCAGAAAGATTTCCAACTCAAATAAATGCATCAGCCTTCTGCCTTCAATTGTTTGGATTTCGCTGCCGCTTGTTGTTAAAACGATATGAAGCTGTTGAAAAATGCGTACGATCACGTCCGTATAAATACAGGCTCGTGCCTGGTGAAACAGATCAGTTCAGATTTTAACCCCAATAAGAAGACTTTGAAATCTCGCAATTCTCCGTTATGGGGAACTTTGGGATCGGTTTCGCCCTCGTTGTTGTTCTTTTGGCGGTCATTTCGGCCTGCCATGGAGGCGTCGAAGAACTGTTGGAAGACAAATCGTTCGTCGAGAGACAGATTGCCTGCGTTTTGAAAAGGGGACCATGCGACGCGCTTGGGACTTCTCTAAGAGGTGAGAAAGAAAGATGGACGTTTTTTGGATTTGTCGTCCAACGGGGGTTAAATCACTGGTCAAACTTGACTCCGATTGGACAGGCTGTGAAACTTTCTCACCCGACAAAGGCATTCGTTCCGAATTCTTGATGGTGAAACTTACAGTATTTGTATAATAACGTAAGAAAATACTTTTCATTTCGGCAGCTTCACTCAAGGAGATATTAGTCAGGGACTGTGAGCGGTGCAATCCGCAACAAATGGTCAACGCACGTAAGGTGATGAGTTTCATGGAGCAAAACTATCCGAAGGAATGGTACGCCATAGTCAACATGTTCCAGAGAAGATCCCACGGGGAAGATTATTGAAAATTAAGTGATTATGTAAGCATAGAATGTGAACTTCATTGTATATAAGATAAACAATTGATGTTGAAACCCGCTAGATGAAGCTTAATCGCCATCCTTTCCCTTTCTACGATAATTCTCGATGCAATTAAAGATCGGTGGATTATTTTCCCTCGAAAAACAGGTACGATTCCGATCCGAAGAATCGTAGGAAATTTTTCTAGTGCGTAAGCACTTTCGGGCTATTTGAGTTTCGAGTCTGTGGTCAACTGAGAGAATGGGAAGTTACACTGCGAAAGCGACTATAAAACGGGCTCGTTTCTCGCGGCAGAGTACAGTCCTCTTTTGACCGTGAGCGAGAGCTGGGAATCGATTGAAATCAATCCACATCTATACCGTAATGGCCAAGTTCGGTAACGTTTGTGTACTCCTCTTTGTCCTCCTGGGCGCCTTCTCCCTGTGCTATGGGGGTGTCGAAGACACGCTCCTGGCGAATGCCGACAGGCTCTTGAAGAACAGAGCGGTGGTGCAGAAGCAGACTGCCTGCGTCGTGCAGAGGGGGCCGTGTGATAATCTCGGAAATAACATCAAAAGTGAGAAATGTGGAATATTGTTTCGTGATTTGATGCGCGGAAGACGTTGAACCATCAGTTATTTATTTTGAAACTTACCGTGAAAGCAAATTCTCACTGTTAACCAAAAACTTTGGAATGTCAACAGGTCTCCTCAATGAGGTAATTGGCAACAACTGTCGCCGTTGTACCCCACAACAGAGGGCTAAGGTCGATATGCTCGTGGCGAGGCTGCAAAGAGACTACCCATCGGAGTGGAGGGCCATCAATGACAGATATCCAAATTTTGGAAGAAGCAATGGATAACTAGGAAAAACGCATGATCGTTTGATGTGATGTATCTTCAAAACGAATGTGAATTATATTGTGTTCCGAACATCGTCAATGATATAACTTTCGTTATTCTGCAACCCTAATTGACCCTCATTAGAAATATCGTGTCACATAATCACTGCCAGTATGCAATCAGGCTGTGCACACCGGTAGGGAAAGAACGTACGCTAATGTCCAATCCTTTCAGTGCCTTCAGCATAATAGTATATTGTGTGATAAGTGCGGAAAGAAGGCGATATCCGATGAGTGTGAAGTTTGCAACACGAGCGAAGGCGAGCAGCCAGCATTCATACGAGTCTAGTGTCGTTCACTCACGAGCCGCAGGCGAGTGCGGGATGACACGAGACGAGTGTGAATGCTGTGCGAGCCGAGCGAGTGATTCAAACTTCACACGAGGCAGATGTCGCCTATCCGCACTTATCGCACACCATATTTTTTATAACTCCTGCGGGAAAGCTTGATTTGAGATGCAGACGAATAATATCTGACAGCTGAGCAAATGGCCGACCATAACCAACCCGAAGTTAGGCAATAATCTAGGTTGACACATCGCTGCCGCCTGGGGGCGCCACTTCGCGGACGCTTGGACGTTGCCACCGTCCGATGGCGCTACTGAACGACTGTCTTATTTCAAAGTGCGCATGCGTGATAGTGAAAAAATGATGATAATGCACGATGTGCGCCTGCGCGATAGTGAAGAAATATTACGTTTTTTCACTCATCTGAAAAGGGGCCCTTTCCAAACCAAATACAGGCATCGAAAATCAAGCTTTCCACGCAGGTGTTATATGTATATAGTTTTTGCATAAAAAAGTATACATATAACCTACTTGTTTTTGATATGCAATGAATTGGCAGCGAGTAAGTTTTCAAATGAGCGAGTTGTGATCAGGATCCGTCTTCGTAGTGTGACTGAATATGACGAAGGCAACGATTTGAATTCGAAGAAAATCAACATTCGAAGGATTTAATCCAGATTCCAGTATTTTTAGTGAACAATTGGTTCGAAAAGTTTGTATTCCGATTCGGGCAGTGTGTCGTCCGGAAAGTATTGCATTGCCAAACTTAATTTTCTTCGAGTTTCATAAACTTCGAGTTTATGATAAGTCAACCATTTTATCAGTTCTCAGATATTATTCTTCTGTTTATACTTTCGCTAACAACACTGATATATTCTACTCAGTGTCAAAGGTGCAGCCTGAGATGCTTTGTACCGTCAGTTTTTCATCATGCGGGCCACTCCGTGCGAATCAAGCAGGCAGCCGGGGATACACGTTTTTGCTATCTGAGTGACGGGTAATCCCGGTTGACTGTTTCAGGCGCACGGATTGGCCCGCGTATAGGAATAAACTTACGATCTAATTCCCGGTTTCACGGACGTAGGTTAGCAATAGCGGTTACATATACTTCACTTCGGTTATTCAACGAAAAATCATGAAAACAATTAAGATGTCGGATTGCTTCTCGTGTAGTAACCTGCACCGGTAACGTCTCATCAGAATCGTTGTGCCTAGTGTGTGCATCGCCAATAACACGTGCCGGTATTGTAAAGTTAGGTTTGCGCATGCGCAGTCCACAATTTGGCCACTTTCGTCCCTATTCGGAGAAAGCATTAGTGCATTTTCTTCCCTGTTTCGTGAGACAAAACGACTGACACGAGATTGAAGGTAATTATATGTTCAGCTGCTGCCACATTTAGCCCCATTTGTTCATAAACACTCATTATAAAAAATACGGCATGTGGCATGAGATCTACGATTGGGGATTTGTGGAGCGTGTTATTAATGCTCTCGCTTCGCTTTCTTCGAAACTTTCGTCCCTTGTTACACAACATGCTACATTTATCTCCTCGTTTGCCAATGCTTTCGAATCTTATCTTTATGGCGACATATTTCGGTGATTCTCGGTTCTATTATTCCTCTGCAACGTGGTTTTATGACTGCAGGTCATTCAACGCGTTCACGAATTCAGCTGTATGCTTTTGCCTTAGACATAAGACATTGGTAAACGAAATCTATAATGCTATCTCTATACATATGAACTACGTAAGCTTCTAGAACTTTATTTACATTGTAACCAATTGTGAGACGGAGGTTTCGTCCCAGACGTTATCAGGAGTTCTTTTTATTTCAAATCAATTTTTTTCTGATTATTTCATTTTTTTTCTCACCTATTTCTTGTTCTTTCATTTATTTCTCATTATTCCAACTATTTCTCAACATTTCATTTATTTTCGCAGTTATTTCTCAATACTCCACGAGCTATTGACGCGTTATTTCAACGAGTTACTTCTCTCTCGAGATCATCTAATGGCAACAACGAATACTCGGGAATATTAATTTTTTTTTTTTAATACTTCCAATGTTTGAATATGAATACTTTTATTTTGTGGAATAAACAACTGGATAAAGTGTTGCCTTCGTAATGTGTTTATTTCCATACGCTTAATTCCAAGATTATGGAAAAACGATTGATTACCATATTTTTTACCTCTCCTACATTCTGAATCTCCTGGCTCGAATTTGTTCTAATTCCTTTTGATACATCTGTGAATACCGCGTCGAGCTTGAAATTCCCGTCAATGACCGTTCCAGAATATAAATTTTATTTTATCTCGTTGATCATTACAAATTGATCACCTGTGTATCGTTCGGTTTCTGAACAATATTTCAGGTAACTGTTAAAACTGTGATGAGAAATAATTCAGATCCATGCTCTCATCCTCAAAATCATAAATTCATTACGTATGTATAACTTATCAGACAGCAAACGTCGAAAAGTGACTTTTCAATGCCTGTGTCGTAAAACATATTTCATGTATCGCAGGAGATGTGAAGTGTGTTTTTGTGCCTGTGTGCTGTACATAAAGTGGCCCTTTTTGCGACGGGATCAGTTTGCCTCCATGGTGCATGGATGCTATTGTCGTATCCTAATCTACCTCTAAGCAATCTTCTCCGTATGTTTTTTTTTTTATTTTCTGCATGATATTCTCTTTGTTTTTGATAATCATTGTTTCCTCAGGTGCTAGCCTTCTTACTTTCTTTTTATATCTTATTGTTGCAATCTTTTTGTTTTTACTTTATATATTTTCCTTTGAATTTCTGTACTCACTTCGTTGTACTCGTGTTTTTGCCCTCCTTAACGGCATTGAAGTCACAGTTTTTTGAACCGGAAAATGAACCGGGAAGAAAACTTGCCAGCGGGAAAAAACTTTGGCAGGAGGGAAAAAAACTGGTAGCAGGGAAAAAAAGTCTCGTAACCATATTAGTAACGGTGAAATAAGCCAAGAAAGTGCTGCCCCTAGCGGAGAACGCCGTTTTCGTGATTCTAGCCTCACTTTCACTCATTTTTAATGCATATGTGGTAGAAAATAACATATGTTCACTCTCAAATTGCAACTCGTTCTGCAAAATCGCCGCTCGACGAAAAACGCCTGCTTTCTTCCCTTGGTTCATAATATACTATTCTTCCGATCTCTCCGCGGAGTACACTCCTGATCCAATAGAATTCAAATAGTATCCTAATATTATAACCTTGTCAACAGCATCAGCCCGGGGTGGATTCTGCTGCTACGGGGGCCCCTCACTCTTCCACACTTCACCGCCGGCCCGTGTCTTTCCCCTGTCAGCTCGAGCGCCGAATCTATGAGAGTGGGGGTGTCACTCACCGAACGCAGGGGAATCTGCTCTTAACGGGGTTCTACGGTAGTGCACATCCGAGAGGCCAGTAGAAATACTAAAATCTAAGTAAGTCTACTATGATATGACGCGAGTATAGATAAATGGAGATCTCACAAGCAAAAGTTTTTCGAACATGTATTATTACACTGAAAGAAATTTTCTAGGACTATTTGGTTTTTCGCATACCCAAAAGTACAATAGACTGATAGGATTTCAGGGACAATCGAGGTACAATCATAAACACTCTTATAATCATAGGAGATTGTACTATTTCTATATGTATTAATACATTTCTTGAGAAGCAGGAATCGCTATATAACTTTAGGAAACATTGCTATACTGCTATAGGAAAATAGAGATGGTAAATAATGGTAGTGATTCTTTGGAAGTTTTGCTAAGATAATTTAGGAACTTGCTATTCGAAACAACCATAAGTTGCAATACACGTATGATATTTTACTATTCTCAATAAGAACGGGCATTGAAATGAGACGCTCTTGTACATTCTGCAACTCAGACTTGGGAGAAATTGCAAAACACTATTGTAGAAATTGCCGAAAGTTCTCGAGTTGACCCGAGTTCGGCCGAGGAACAGACAGACCAGTGGCCTTACTTCCTGCAGTGGCCGTACGTATCGGGTATAGGAATATGGCGGACACCCTAGCTGTCGGTCACCCGCTGTGTGGTACCGTAGCGCGCCGATAGATGGTTGGCAGTGGTTTTCAGATCTCGCGAGTAAATTTGCACCGTGCCGGCTACACCTACGTGCCACCACACGGCTCACGATCGGAGTCATTCTCGACCTCAACGTCGTCTGGAGGACGGTCGGCTACGGAAACAAATATTGTTGCGTGCGACTAGTAATACGAACAGCGGCGAGGTCTTGAAAAGACGAAGATACTTGCAGCGAACTCAAATGCGTTTCAATTTTCATGCATATGGTACATGGCGTATGCCGTATAGCCGATGACCTGGTTAAAAAAAAATCAATGGACGTTTAGAGAGATTGCAATGCCCTAATACCAAAACCTGCAAGATCCTATTTCACTCATTGCAAAGCACTATTGTAATTTTCGCTATTCGAACTCGGAACCATTGCTATAAGTTGACCGAAAACTGAAACATTGTATTCCGCTATTTGCAAAGCACTATTGTAATTTTCAGTACTCTGGTCCATAGCAAATTATAATATACAGATTTGGAAGAACTGTAATTCTCTATAGGAAAAAGTCCAACATTCTTTGGGAGTTATTGCAATAGAAGATATCAACTCCGCATTTCGGAACTCACTATTGTACTTTTTGCTATAGTACCTCGATTGTCCCTAAAATCCTATCAGTCTATTGTACTTTTGGGTATGCGAAAAACCAAATAGTCCTAGAAAATTTCTTTCAGTGTAGGTACAGGTCCACTCTACGAAGATCTAGGTGGATCTACGATCTTTTCAAATTTATACCTACGGAGATCCAAATTAGATCTCTGGAGATGTAAATTAGACCTAAAATCGAAACGATTCTTTCCCACAATGGATGCAAAGGCGTTCAACAGGATATAATTTATTCTCGTTTTCCCAGCGTCCACCGTTTCATAAAAATTCAATGTACACAAGTCATGTCGGAAGAGATGAAATGCATGTGTTCAAATACACGGTACTTGTTTATTTTATTTCGAACGGCATGTTGATGATAATAATTTCATATTTATTCGATTATTTATAGAATTAAGGGGGGAGGGTATGAATTTAGAATTCTGATCATCGTACGCCTCGCAGGGGAAGGGATTCGAAGATTGTTGCTAACTGCGTCATGGGGAGGGGGGTTACTGAATCCGCAATGAATAGTAAACACCTTTTATGGACACCCTCTCGCACTTGATTCTCCATTTCACCAACGATCGCTTCTGGCGGTTCACACCGATATTGACGTCGTGAATCTAGTGACTTGTATAGGGACCGAGCTTCTAATGCTTCATTACGGACATTTGTGTCAGTATAATCTATCAATAATATGAATATGTAAACAAATTTCAAATTCAGAATAAGTTCACTGAAGAGGGATTTGCATTCATGATTTTTTCGCATCCGCCACTCAATGTAATTGGAAATTTGCAAATTAAATGTAAAATTACATACCAGTCGTGTCCAACGGTAGCCTTTCCTCGCTATCATTTCCAGTTCACAAAGTGTAAATACTTTGAATTCAATTTTCGAATTATGATCAGTGCAATTTTCATGTAAACCCTTCAGTCGCTCCTCAAGGAAGATGAAGAACCAATCAGGACGTACAACTACGGAAAATTGTTCGATTGATACTCAGGAACGGTACTTTGAACCCAGGACTTAAGAGAGGGGGGGGGGGGGGGGGGGG
>JAFFZH010010488.1:0-15907 GCA_018420115.1 Euura saliciscinereae | reverse complement strand
GGCGGCGTTGTGGGGGGGGGGGCTATTGAGCTGAAGCCGGCTCTAACTTTGCCGCGATATTCGGCACTGTGGGGGGGTACATATACTCGATCCCAAAGGTGAGAAATTCTGCATTTCGAGACCGACTTCCGTGCCAGAGATATCACCAGTGCAATTGGTAACTTTTTATCATCTTTTAACTTCGTTAAATGTTTTCGATTACATTGCACATACATTTTTTTCTTTTAATCAAAGCAAATTAACTTTCAAACAGTTGATGAATTATTCGACTGATTGAAATGTTAGCGAGTATTATTTACTGTTTCCAGGAAGAAATCTTTTATTTCAAACGAGCAAAATAATTTGTCGGCAAAAATATTTATGTCTGTGCTTTTTCATTGTATGAGAGTATATACTAATTTCCAACTATAATAATTTCTACTTATATGCGTACAATTATATGGTCTGAATATCAATTTGGTATTTGACATTTTTGTTTCTCAAAATTAATACAGTTTTTATGTTTACGATTTCATACATTTTGAACATCCAGTTCATCATGTCACTACGTTAGTGTTTGACTAATCAATTAGGGTAGAAGCACCGTTCTGGGCCAGTTCTGAGAGGTTGATTACTTATTTCTGGTGCTTATATCTCATCGAATTATTCGATTACTAGCATAAATACGGCTTGAAAAAAGTCTAGGATACAGTTTCGCAATAATTTAATAGTTCCCAACCAATTTGATCAAAGGTTGAAGTGTGTTTTTACCTTTGTACCGTTTCTGGCCACTGCTTTTTTCACATTCGTTTGCTTACGTTGCAATCGATGGCCAGAGACGGTACTTAGGTGGCCAAAACGGTGCATCTAAAGTACCCATATTTTGTTACATGATTATTAACCTTCTCATTCATTAGACGATTCGAGTCGTTAATTTTCTATCGAAGACTCGAATTTTTTTAGAACATGATGCACTGTTTTAGCTTGCCAAAGGCTCAAAGAGGAACTTTACACTTACCAACTCTCTGCTTGTAAATTTTGATACCTAGCTCACCTCTAAGACTCAATAAAGATACACAATCTTTCAGAACGTGAAAAAAACAAAACGAAATTGCGTTTCTCAGTTGTGAAGTTATTGCTGTCTTTACAATTCGTATTATCAAGGTGGCGTGCAGCGCATGCTTCTCTCATGTAAAACTCACCACTTCATTTGCACAGCTGAAATGAGCCTGATTACACGTCTGGTTATGAATCTGAAAGCCAATATAAGGAATTTTTGGTGTATTTTTTATTAAGTAATAAATCGACTTCCGAAGTCAATATACTCCACTTCTTCTTCTACATCGTTATGAGAACTTATTCTAGGTCATTTTCGAACTATTGCCGAATAATACTTCACGTGGGCTGTCACGATGTAGAAATTTGACACGTTCATATTATTACATCTTATTTTTATCCTTTTGTAGCTAAAATCTCTGACACCTGTGACTGGATCATTTCTTATCAATTCACCTTGAACATTATAATCTAGTTCACAAAGCGAATTTCACTCACGTTGAAAGTAACTCATGCTGAGAATCTGCTGCTGATAATGTCAGCAAATGACTCGGTTCACCTGATTGTCTGATCACTGCGAGTTCTTTTCCATCTCCCAATATGACGTAAAAGATCTGATTTTTAGTCGCGAGATTCGCGTTTTTTAGACACAAAAGATGCTCCCTAGATCTTCACCCTGTGCCATCACATATGATTTGTTTCATCATGTCCTAATCATCTTTGTCCAAGTCAATTTATACACAAACTCCCTCTTTCAGAATAGAAGTAGTAACACAGAAAGGGTGTCGGCGAGTGCCACTAAGTATTCCTCAGGGTTATCGTCACAGAGACCAAAAGATCATGGAGCTCACTACGATCAGTTTCATTCTCCAATTGTTCGGAGTACTCATTGCCATCGTTGGTGCAGTGTACATGTACATAAAACACGTTACCTACAATTATTGGAAGTCCCAAGGAATCGTTCAACCCGAATGCATCACTCCGTTTGGCCAGTTGCTGCCGGTGTTCACATCGAAGAAGTCGATCGGTAACCAACGATTATAAGATCATTTTAATTCCCCAGAACACAGAAGCTCGTGGCATCGACATTGACGGGATACTTTTCTGTTTACGTATCCCAGGCGAATTGATAGCCGATGTGTACTCGCAGTTCAAACAACATCCCGTAGTCGGAATGTATTCGGTCATAACACCTTCTCTAGTGATTAATGACCCTGAACTCATCCGCTTTGTGATGACAAAGAAGTTTTGGCATTTCCAAGATCGCGGTATCTACTCAAACGAGAAGCTTGACCCTTTGTCGGGGCACCTCTTCCTGGCGTCTGGTTTGAAATGGAAGAACCTGAGGAGCAAGTTTACCCCGACCTTCTCCCCCGGTAAAATGAAGCATATGTTCTCAACGATCTTAGAATGCTCTGACAATCTCGCAGAGTGTGCAGCCCTCGAAATAAAGCAGAACAAACTCGTCGAAGTCAGGGATTTACTCGCAAGGTGAGTCAAGATGACGAAGAGATTCATCGCTGTATCGATCTTCTGTGATCATGATTTGGGTGCAGATTCACATGTGACGTCATTACCTCCGTTGCCTTCGGAATCGACTGCAACAGCCTCCGGAATCCGAACGCGGAGTTTCGTTCGTGGAGTCGAAAGATATTCACGGCTAAACCCATCATGAATACACTGATGATACTTTACCCGCCCTTGTTACGCTTCTTCAACATTACCACCACGGACAAAGGAGTCTCGAATTTCTTCATCAACGCATTCAAGGAAACGGTCGAATACAGGTTGGCTAATAAAATAGAAAGGAAGGACTTTTTGGACTCATTGATGCAGCTAATCGACAAGGGTTACTTGGACGGTGACGAGGCCGCGAAGAACGTTGATATTTCAGGTAACCAAACGATACCCTCAGAGATCCAAGTTCCAAGAGATCAAAAATTGCTAAGCGCTGTTATCTCGAGACGCAGAGGACGCCAATGGCAGAATTACGATGCTCGATGGGGCCGCGCAGGCGTTCGTCTTCTGGATAGCTGGCTTCGAGACTTCATCTACAACGGCAACTTACACCCTCTACGAACTGGCGCTGGATCCGGATGTCCAGGATGAGGTGGCCGAGGAGATGAACAGAGTTCTCGCTGAGTCGGGGGGCCTGACTTACGAGAGTATTAACGCAATGCCTTATCTGCACAAAGTACTTTCCGGTGAGTCTGTGAAAACAATTGATTGGACCAGAAGAACCGTGCGATTCATTATCGCTCCACTCTTTGTAATTTTGTTTCCCAGAGGCGATGAGGAAGTATCCTCCCGTCCCGTTCCTGAACAGAGAATGTAACCAAGACACTGAGCTGCCGGAAACTAAAATTACCGTCAAAAAGGGAACAGCCATCGTCATTCCGGTACTCGGGCTGCATTCGGACCCCGAAATATATCCCGAGCCGGATAAATTCGACCCGGAAAGATTCAGCGAGGAGAAAATCGCCGGTCGACACAGTTACGCTTACCTGCCGTTCGGCGAGGGACCCAGAAATTGCATCGGTAAGTTGTAATCATGGACTGATGGCACCGTGAACGTACACTCATGGACTCGTTAATTTTTTACAGGAGCGAGGTTCGGTCTGATTCAGACAAAGATCGCGCTTATCACGATTCTTTCCAAATACTCCGTTCATCCGGGACCAGGCATGGAAGTACCCTTACCCATTGACAAAGGAAATTTCCTCCATGGCCCGATTGGCGGCGTGACACTCCGAATGGAGGAAAGAAAAAAATGATTCATCGTACCGTCGAATATCATCTCCTACAGGAACCGTTCTCCTTCCAGAATAAAATAAGCTTGACGCTGTTATGACACAGTTCGCAACTTTTGTTGAAACCTAATACGTACCAATAGTAGATTTCTGTGAGTGTCAGTGTCTCCTCAAATGATAAATTTTTTCGTCACATTCTTTTCAGATGACTTTATAATCACTCGATCATCGTTCACGAATATTCAGAACAGGACACTCGGTGAATTTATAAATATTCTGTGAATGTAAAACTTGAGAATGTTGTTTAACAGCAGGCAGAGGCTCCGAGAAAATGCAATTCGTTTCTTGAAAAACAATATGCCTTTCAAATTTCATCCAAATCGGTTCAGCGGTCCGAACGAAATCAATCTTTTCATGTAGGTGTTGCAAATAGAAAAACCTTCTCACATGTCACGTGACTCGGAAGGAAAAAGTAATCGTTTTTATAAGGGCCTCTGAATTCTATTCTTTTGTATTCGGAATCTGTGTTGGGAAATGGAAAATTTATACGATACAGCGAATGAATATTTTCGAAATTGATTTTTATTGCTCACAATCTTATGCAGTTATGAATTATTGTCACTAGTAATCAATTGGAAGACGTACTGGAAGAAAGTGGTAGTCTCTCGTACAGCAAATGATTTCCGTTCTTCCACAAAAAGTTCTTCAGATTAGCACAAGCGGTTCCGAATATTCCGCTTCGCGATAGCTGCTAAGAAGTGGCCTGCGAATTGATCCACCAAAATTCGTAGATTAATATATTCAGCATCTTCGTATTAGGTGATACTGTCGACGACACTCACCAATAGTCTCTTCCGCTGCATGGGATTTATGAGTATGAAGATTTTTCTGAGAAAGTGAAATCACGATTCAATGGCAATTACCAGAACACATTGGAAAAATAATTTAAAAATTCATCATATTTTAGTTGATGTATGAAATAGTATAAAAAGTCACAATAAGATCGTAGTTCAGTAGTACTAAACTGGTGGTGCAATTGAAATCAGGGATCGAATGTTGAGTATCAAATACGTTTGCCTAACTGGAGGCTAAGGAAATAGATCAATTTATGAAAGCCTAATTGGAATTTGGTTCGTAGCGAACGATAGATCTTAGTATGACAATTATATTTCTAATAGTACGACTGTTTTTAACTTACTTTGAGCGCGCTTGAAAGCAGAATTCAAAATCGCATTGATTTGGATCTTTACTGCGGCGAATGGATTAGTACTTTTGGTCATAGAAGCTCCGAGCTTAATGTTGCTAACTGGAAATTCAAAGATACCTCAATAATTTAGAATTGGGAATTTGCTTGGAATTTGGTTTGTAGCAAACAATTATATTTCTAATGGTACGATTGTTTTCAACTTACATTCGGCAAGCTTGCAAGCAGCATTCAAAATCGCAGCGATTTCGATGTTTACTGCGTCGAATGAATTAGCAATTTTGGTCACACTAGCTGCGATGTCAGTGCTAGGAGCTGGCAATTAAAAGAGACCTCAATAATTTAGACAATTTTCAAGTGCTTGATGCGCGATATTCTAGGTGGGCACAATCGTCTTCAACTTACTTTTTTTTTTCGCTCCACTACTTTTCAAATCGGCTGTGACCCCGTATTTTACTATGTCGAGTAAAGCTGAAATTGGAATACAGAGGTTACGATCAAGTCGGCTTTGACTCTCACTCAGTTCTAACAACAGCTGGATGAAAAGCAAGCTAGGCTTGATGTATTTTTCGAATGAGTGGATTACTTACTTTTGATTGAGCGAGCAAGTGGTTCTGATTTGGTTTCTGAAAATAAAATATGTGTATCATGACAAAGTGGAAATTCACCAATTGACGCATGATATAACGGCAATGAGTGAAAAATAATGAAATATGAAGAATTGAAATAGGAAATCTCGATCGATCCACGATAAAATTTGATCGGAATCAATTAAAACAATTCCTCGACTTCACCCTGATATGTGAAGCGAACAGTAGATCACAAAAATATTCGCGTGTCTAATTGCATAAGGTCGTAAGCGCCAAAAACACGATTTTGGTGGCAAAAGGTCGTAGAATTTTTTTTTCACGCCATTCGCTCTAAAAACGGCCAAAACGTATGGATCGAAGTTTGGCGGATGCGTCGTTCTTTCATTACAATTTTTAAGGAAAAATAAAAAACAACGTAAAGGCAAAACGTCGTGAGCGCCATTTTTTTTCGTAATTTTTAATGATTTTTCGAAATAGTTGTAAAAACTCGTAAACCGCAAAGATAAATTCAAATAACGAGCATTTTAAAAAATTCGATAAAAAATATTGGTAGTTAAAAGCAGAAGGTCGTGAGCGCCCAACTGACGACCTTCTGCACTTACATTTTTCGATCTCGTAATTTCAATTGATCTATACGTTTCGAACGTTTTCAGAGCGATTGACATGAAAAAAAAAATTATACGACTTTATGCCATTATAAACAGCAAAACGTCGTATAATGGCGCTTACGTCCTTATGTCATTAGACACGCGATTTTTAAAGGGTGAAGTCGTCTTCAACTCACTCCCCTTATCCCTTAGGATAGAAGCTAGAGCGTCGTCGAACTCTTTTTCGGCTGTCGTCATAGCACCTGAAGTAGAAATAGAGACAAAGATAATTTGAGCGTTTTGGTAGACGTAGGTTGAGTGCACCAATGATTGAACGGTGTCACTGTTTTCTTGGAAAAATAAGGTGTCGTGTTGTCTTTTGTTTTCACAACTTGTTGTATCGGAATCTATGTTTCACCGCGCGGCAATGCCACACGTCAGATACGTTCATATCGGAGGTGAAATAGTGCAATAAATCGTTTTCGGGAGGCGTGTGTGCTTGAGCGCTCTGAAATGTCGAGAATAGTAAGTATGGCAGCTTGTCCCTTACACGGTTAGCATATATTATACGTTCAGGGTGTGTAAAATAAGGCATGATTTCGATTTCTGTGGATCATGATATGTTTAAACTGTTGTTTTGTAGAATTTTTACGATACGTAACCTCGAAATATGATTAAACTGACAGCGTTCAGTTCATGGTTCCGGGAATCGTAACTTCTCCAATGATTGAACGGCGTCATTCGTCCATATATTCGGTTAGAGGTTCCTGCTAGAGACATCTAGCAAATACCGACCGTACTATTGTAACTTGTGAAACCTGGTCAAATGAATGTCCGAATAACTATACTTCATTTCATAACTATCTACCTCCCACTGTTTAATTCACGTTTTTACATCGTTCGGAGCAGAGCGTTTAATTATTGGAGTAGGGCGTTCAATGATTGGATCAGAGCGTTCAATCATTAGTGAAATTGCTATTTTCACTTTAAATACCTTTATATAGGGGAGACCGGGGAGAGAAGTTACACGGGTGAGAAGTGACAAACAGTAATTATTTCTAAACTATCGAAGATGGACCAAGGGTGAGACGAGAACAACTGCGTTAGAGTCTAATCCAGTTGTTCTCGTCTAACTCTTGGTCCACCTCCGATAGTTTGGAAATAATCACCGTTTGTAACAACTCATGATGTATATATATATATTTTGTTCGAATCGCACGTTTCGATTAGCTAATTCGAATATTTAGGACATAATCTGTCGAATAACATTTATTTCATCAGGCCACACGCATCCAGCGAAAAAAAATCCTTTCGTGCAACTGACAGTGCGCTTATTCGTTCAATCATTGGTGCACTCACCCCATAAATTGGTCAAGTGTATCCACTCATCACTCACTAGTATCTGCGCTGGTCAGGAGACCGCTATCTGAAAATAAAATAGGTACATCATGACACTATTGTAGTTTGTCAATATTTGCAAACGCATGTCTTAGTAGCTATGACTTGAATATCTTCATTGGGTGACATCGTTTTGAACATACTGGCGGCTCGCTGTCTAACATCCTCCGCAAGTGTTGACAGTTGGGCTTTGACCTTCATCTCGGCAACTGAAATTTAAGTAAAGAGGACTGTGATTAAGTCGTCATTCCGCGGTGCTCGACTCGCTTGAGCTAAATTCGAACAACAAGTGAATATCTGTCATTATCGAAAATCTCTGTATCTTTAACTCACCGTGGATGGCAGCATAGTTTGGATCGACTCCTGAAACAAAAATTAGGATATCATGATAATACTTGACGAATCGAGTGGAACCTGACATGTTGAAAATGGTTTGAACATTCCGTGTAACATAAAATGTAGAGAATAAAATGGTTCCAAACAAAGAGCATAACGTTCAAAAAACACATTTTATCTATATCGTGATGACGTACGCATAGTTTTTATTTTTAACGATTCAATGAATCTTACCACCTGCAGAACATACGTGCTGAAAAATGTTAAGTGTGCTGTTAAATATTTCGTGACACAACACTTCAAAAGTTGATTCCTGTTGATATACATAAGTTCGACGAATGGTCGATTTTACACTTCAGTACCATTTTACGGTTTTAAATTTCACTTCCTGTGATACTAAAATGTAGGCATAACGGTTCGATGAGTCTGCAGAATAATTGCTGCAAAATAAGTGTGCTGTTCAATATTTCGAGACACAATACTTGAAAAATTGATTCCGCGGTGCTCGACTCGCTTGAGCGAACTTCGAACAACAAGTGAATGTCTGTCACTATCGAAAATCTCTGTATCTTCAACTCACCGTTGATGGCAGCCGCGGTTGGAGCGACTCCTGAAACAAAAATCAGGATATCATGACAATACTTGACGAATCGAGTGGAACCTGACATGTTGAAAATGGTTTGGACATTCCATGTAGCATAAAATGTAGAGAATAAAATGGTTCCAAACAGAGAGTATAACGTTCAAAAAACACATTTTATCTATACCGTGATGACGTACGCATAAAAATAATATTTTAAATGCACGGCGCAGAGACTCGCCGCGTCTCTTTACCCGAACGGGAGCGAACCGGGCAGTGGGGAAAATTATTTAATTGTCTTTCTCCCGCCTCGCTTCATACATGGGTTTGAAATATCTATCCTGGGACATGGGCGTAATAAGCTTTCATTAGAGCCCAATTTCGATGTAATCGTTACACGGAGAGCTGAGATATGATTATTTGAATGTTTCCGATATCCGTTTCCTCGGCACAATTTTGTTCGTCATTGTCTTCAGTCGCTCAATTCCTCTATTCCTACGACAATAAAAATGAGAGAAGAGCGACCACCGCGAGACAGCAAGAATTCACAGTGATCGACGTACCCTAGGTTAGTCGCCGGACGGCGCTTCGGAAGGCACGATTGTAGAGTAGAGACCGCCATGTTTAAACGTAAGATCGAGAATCGATTACCCGAGACAGAGCTGTCAGTTGCGTCGGTCGCAATAAAATCTCATCATTTTCCAAGTTTTATGCGCTTTGTTTCTCTGTTATTATTATACAGATGTTAACGTATGAATCGAAGAGCTGTCGCATAAAATCATGAAACTCTCAATTTTGAGGTTAGAAATGTGGTTAATAACTGTTGAAACATGTACATCTTTAACAACGATTATACTTCCCGCGCTACGCATGCACAGACGGGGTATGCGCACGCATGCCATACTCACTCAATCTTGTTACTCTCGCTAGGACAGAAATAAATGAAAGGTTAAAACTAGCTCTATCACAAATATACTTGAAATATCTTTTTATTCACCACCTAATTAAACCTTTAACTAATATAAGGTTCAAGGACGAATAAGTCCGAGAATCACAACAATAGTGTTATATAACACGTATACGTACGGAAAAATTGTTATGTGTTCATTGTGTGAAAGTGGATTTGCTTACACGAGCTTCGGATTCATTCCAATACAGATCTCTAACAACCAGATGAGGTATATGTAGTTCCATGTGTAATGAATTGTGTCTAGCGTAGACCGGCGTGCGTTCTGAAAACTCGACCGTCTACCATCTACAGTGTCTTGGTTTGGGTTTCATATAACTCGCAAAATAGTTTTATGTTCAAACTTTTCTTGATGTGAACTTTCAAAAGCTGTGGCTGAATTCTGACTCAGTTTCGGTTCATGAATTTTCACCGCCAAATTAATAACATTGCAGTGTTTCTATTTTATGAAATATTTATTGAGTCCCAATAAACTGCTGAACTCAATACATTTCGGATGAAGTGAGACAAACAAACGAATTCATCCACTTTGGTCATAACTAATTTAGATGAGCAAAAAAGTTTTATCTCGTTACTTTTGCTTGATTGATTGAAAACATTATTTTCAGCATTAATGCATATATCTCATTTCGTCCAACTGACAAAACATATCAATGCCAAATTTGAAACGCTGTGGTATTAGCCTCACAATACACAGATTGATCATTTTTGAATTGCGTGACAGTTTCAACGATGCAGCATATTGCCGAACGTATTTGTTATTATAAGTATGAATTTCAATATATCAACCGAGCGGGTATCCACTCGTGAAATAGTTGCGACAGTCATCTCATGAAATACTTATGGAATGCCATGAAATATCCATGAAATGCCCATGAAATACTCATGAAATGCCTATGAAATACAGTGCGACCTCCCAATAAGAGTTCACTCAATAAGAACGCTTCCCCTATTTCTCGCTCGAGCACTTCCCCCACTCTGACTCGAATTCTGAGCTCGAGTTATTCGCGTTCGAACCTCTGAATACGAACGCCCAACGTAAACGAAAAGATAGAGAGAGACGGAAAGAGTCAGTCAGCGTGGAGTGCGCGCCTGGTGGGGGTACTTGAATTCTCGGAAAAACTCTTCCCCTTGGGGGCTTTAGCGTTCTTATTGAGAGGTCGCACTGTAGTTGTGAAATGTGAAATGGTTGGGACACCACATTTTGAAATGGTTACCCCCTCGTTATCAACTCTAGTTCTAAAGTGTGCATCCACAAAACAGAAAAATAAACCTGATTGGAACTTTGAACAACCCTGAAAATCTCTCCGCTCAACTGAAATGGGTGAAAAGGGCTTCGACACCAAATGTAACTAATGACGATGCGCTTCAGGTAAAGCCTTATCGATTTTTTCAAAGTATCAGGGATAAAAAATAGCTGATTTCTATACAAATGGCTCTTACCGTAGAAATATGTCCGAGTACAATAAGTCGCCAAGAAAAAGTTGATACGAACATTTGTCATGTTTCTTCATAAATACTTGACTTGTTCACTTAAATGCCCTAATCGTCTCCAAGATTACCTATGATAAATTATTCATTGTACATGACATAATTCCTCTCCTGATTTTCTAATTGAGACAATGATTTTTTTATCGTTAGTTTTATTCTAAACTTTTATCAGAGTCTGCGAAAAATTATCTAGGTTCGGACCATAATGTAATGTATCAACAATTCTGGAGTTACATACCTAACATTATACCCAACAGGCTTCATATTATTTAGAAGAAGACTGGTGAAATTTTTCGCAAAAATTGGTTTATCAATTCCCACAATGTTGGAGAGAGGTGTACAAGAAAATCCTTTCAGAAGGTTTTAAATAATGGTAGTACAGACTGTGAAAAAAATGCAGTCTTCTGCGATGAAAGTGTAGACACAAGGAATTTTAGGCAGCGGTGGGCGAAATCGTCATCACAAGGTTCGCTGCTCTTACATTTTCACCGCAGGAGGCTGAAGTTTTTTTTTCACAGTCTAAGCTACCATTATTTCAAAAATGTTGGAAGGATTTTTTTATGCGATAATTTTACTTCCTGTGATACTAAAATGTAGGCATAACGATTCGATAAGCCTGCAGAATAATTGCTACAAAATAAGTGTGCTGTTAAATATTTCGTGACACAACACTTCAAAATTTGATTGCTCTTGATATACATAGGTTCGACGAATGGTCGATTTTCCACTTCAGTACCATTTTATGGTTTTAAATTTTACTTCCTGTGATACTAAAATGTAGGCATAACGATTCGATAAGCCTGCAGAATAATTGCTACGAAATAAGTGTGCTGTTAAATATTTCGTCACACAACACTTCAAAATTTGATTGCTCTTGATATATACATAAGTTCGACGAATGGTCGATTTTCCACTTCGGTACCATTTTACGGTTTTAAATTTTACTTCCTGTGATACTAAAATGTAGGCATAACGATTCGATAAGCCTGCAGAATAATTGCTACAAAATAAGTGTGCTGTTAAATATTTCGTGACACAATACTTGAAAAATTGATTGCTTTCGATATACGTCCATGAGTTCTAGTTCGGCTGTTGGAATTGAAGTCAAGAATTCAATATTGTATCCTTGCTGTATCGAGAATATTTTACTCCTTGATGCAAAAATATTTCTACGCTTATCTACAAAACAGGTTTTTTTCACCTGTTGATGATGTGTGTCTCTGAATAATTGCAATGCTGACAATGGAAGCTATCGAACCACTTGACTCTTGATTAGTTTTTTTTTTTTATGTGATTCTCACTTATATGTATAGGGCATTCCACGCCAACTCGACCAGTAATAAACGCCGACCATTTCAAAATCATCCCATGTTTTTTTCTAACATTCTACTCAGTAATAAACGCGTCCTAAATTTTTTTGATTTTTTTTTTAAAAACCGTCAATTTGTTACGAATTTTTGAAGTTAATTGAGAATGCCCCTCTTTAAAAATCTGAAAAATTTTCAAAAATCCCGTGGATGACATAAAACAGCCCCCGTTTAGGAATGGGCCGAATTTTTTTTCAATTTTTTTTCACCCAATTTGGAATTTTCTCATTTTTGAAACTGAAATTATCTAACTGTAAATTATAACACAGGATCAAATTTCAAGCGTCAAACAAGGTTCAATTCACTCGGAATCGTTCGGTTTCACCATTTATTACCCTTATTCGTCGCTTACTATTTGATCCTTTGTTTATATCAGTTTTTGAAATGAGAAAATTCCGAATTGAGGAAAAAAAAAATAGAAAAAAAATCTGCGTCACGTTTTTCTAAACGGTCCTCCGCTGGATTTTTGAGAATTTTTTCAGATTTCTAAAAAGGGGCATTCTCAATCAACTTCGGAAATTCATAACAAATGAACGGTTATAAAAAAAAAACGGTGATGAAAAAAATGTGAAAAAAATTTAGGACGCGTTTTTTACTGAGTAGAATGTTTCGCGTGGAATTGCCCCGTATGTATTTTCTAGCGTACCCGATTGAAATAAGTAAAAGTGAGGTTTCCTTGTATTGGAAAATAGATCAGTATCTGCAACTTACTGCTGGCAACACCCACGCACAGCAACGAGGCGACGAGAAGACGGACGATCTTGTTCATGTTGAAGGTAGCCACTTACTTCGTTAGAAATAGGTTTCTGATTAGAATTCATCCGATCCGTCGTATTTATACACAGTAGAGAGACCCCCTACCACGTCGACAACTTAAGAGCATGCTGGAGTCAGGCTTTACCCACCGTACCCGGTTTTCACTTGTTTTACTGATATCAAAGCTTCCGCGTCACGAACGCGAAGGCTATAACTACGAAGGCCATGGGGCAACAGAATCTCGAAATCTGTTGAATTGTAAAAAAAAATAATAATAATAATAAAAATAATAAAAATAATAAAAATAATAACAATAATAATAATAATAATAATAATAATAATAATTAGAAGAGAAGTTATCCCTCGACATGTTTACAATTGAAGGAAGGAATTTATCGATCCAGTCGAGGCAGGAAAATAAACAGAAACAACGAGAGTTGTTTCACATGATCGCTGACGTTTCAACGACTTGGTCCGCCGTTCTCATCAGAGCTTTATTTAGACAGAAAAGGAAAGAAAAAAACACAAAAAAATTATACATACTTAACTTACGAGAAACTATTATCTTAATATAGGACTAAAGTTAACAAACCTAATAGTCAGAGAAAGAAAGAGGGCATCGCACAGGTATTCCGAGTCGTCAACATAACACTCCCACAAAGCAGCACTCACACAGTTAGGCGTGGCTAGAATAAGATTGACAAGTCTTGATAACTCAATGAGTTGGAAGAAATGAGAAGTTAAAAAACACTACGCTACCTGTTTAGGCAAATCTGGTTATTTCTTTTTATAGATCATGGTCAAAGGGGTAAAAAGGAGTCAAAATTAGCCCTCTTTCTTTCTCTGACTATTAGGTTTGTTAACTTTAGTCCTATATTAAGATAATAGTTTCTCGTAAGTTAAGTATGTATAATTTTTTTGTGTTTTTTTCTTTCCTTTTCTGTCTAAATAAAGCTCTGATGAGAACGGCGGACCAAGTCGTTGAAACGTCAGCGATCATGTGAAACAACTCTCGTTGTTTCTGTTTATTTTCCTGCCTCGACTGGATCGATAAATTCCTTCCTTCAAATAATAATAATAATAATAATAATAATAATAATAATAGTAATAATAATAATGATAATTTTAAAAAAGTTTGATGAGTCCCTTGTTTTGTGAAGTTCAAATGGTTTCTGGAGGAAAAGGAAATGAAAAGGACAGGGGACAATCGGGATACGTGATATTACTTTTATGCACCTGCCCCGTTGTTAAAGCAATCGTTGCGTTGCCATAATTCGACGCTTTCATAATTCTTCTTCTTCTTCCTAATGGCTATCGCCTGTATGACGTAAGTCTAGGCATGTGCCAAACTTTCATAATTCTGAACCGGTCCCTGACGTTATCCGCACGATTATATTTACGCGCCCCACCATCTCTAGGGCGCTTCGGAAATATAGCGAACGCAGCGCTACGTCTGGCTCTACGGCCAACGGGCGAAACGCCCAATACGGCCGCGACCACCAGTTGACATCGACAATTATCATTTCATGCAGAATACCATATCCTGTCTCTTTAGTGCATGAAATAAAGAAGTTTTGCAATATAAATCTTCGGAATTCAATGTAGAATTACGCTCACCAATTATTTTTCGCGTTCGTGACGTGTAGGCTTTGATATCAGTAAAAACAAGTGAAAACCGGGTACGGTGGGTAAAGCCTGACTCCAGCATGCTCTTAAGCTTCGTGTGAGTCGTTGTGTCCCACAGGGTAGACGCGAGAATGGACAAAATTGTGGACCGCGCATGTGCGAACCTCACCTCACAATCGCGGCTATGCAATCGTCAGCTTTCGTCCCGCCAAACTGCCATGCAATACCCCACTTTTCATAAACATGTCAGAAACAAATATTTAGTGTACACTCTCATTTGACGTTTATTCAGTTCCATCGACATTTACTTGATAAAGAGCAAAATTATTTAAGAAAAGCCAGGCCTGTCACCCACCCCCTTCGATTTGGCTGATTTTTTGTGAGCATGTTACCTACCTGGAGAGTAGTCAAAAGCCAAAATATTATGTCCCGAAAAAATTTATTGGCCGAGTTACCGTTTTTTTTCACATTTTTTACTCGAATTTGGGTATTTTCGATTATGCAAAGGTTTTTTGTACTACGTGGCTGAAAATCGGTTTCTTTATGTAAAATTGACCCACGAACACGAATCTGGCTACAGATTTGACCTACGACAAAAACCTACAATAATATTAGCCAAAAACACCCGAAATTGACCAAAAAAGTCCCAAATCTTGGGGAAATGGTAAAAAAAAATGTTTTCTACTTTCTGAGGCAGCAATCTTGTAGGAAAAGAGCCAAAGAATCCAATGACCACACCCCCAGATTTTTAGGACAAACCGTTCAAGAGATACGCTTTGTCAAAGTTGGAAAATCTTGATTTTTCTGCAAATAATTTAACAAAGGATAGCAAGTCATCAGGACCTTGCGATGTAGCGCGTCGGGGAATTGACAGGCGGTATAAACAACACATTTGTAAAAGCAGGCATCTGAAATCTAGTCTGTAATATTTTTTTCTACCTTGTATTAAATTTTGGTGCGAATCGGAATGAGCACGCTGTCCTTACCTGAGGCGCAAAGCGCGGGAGCGCGCAACTTTCATGAGGCTGGCAGGCACATTTTGCAACGACTTTGACGAGGCAGGCACTCGCCAATGAATTTCTAGTACTTTACACTATATTCTAAATTTTTTTCGCGCGGGTTGCGATGAGTCGAGTGATGCACTTTTTTTTACCGGTTTTTTAATTGGCAGGCGGTATTTGACAACCGATTTCGAGTGGCAGGCACTCGAATTCATTTTT